>CM066035.1:154304624-154579786 GCA_033557465.1 Ichthyophis bannanicus | reverse complement strand
GCAGACAAAAGAGAAGTGGAACTCTAGGTGGGGCAAGGGCCAGAAGTGACCTGTGGGGGTAGAGTCATGGTCAGAATTGTTTCAAACCTTCACCCCTCCCCATATTTCTGCAATTGGTCTCTCAGCCCTTCACCCAATCACCTTGTTCCCATTGTCTTCCTAATCTCTGTTCAATTTCTTAGTCTCCACTATCCGCCCAGGCAACCTCAAATCCCTGCTTGTCGACCCTGCCCAGTCCCTGAGTCCTTACTCACAATCCTACCCAAGCTCTGAATCCCCACTTACACACCCAATACCCAGCCTATGCTAATCTGATGAAAGCCAGAGGGATGCATGGATGCATAGGAAGAGGAATGGCCAGCAGACAAAAAGAGGTGATAGTGCCTCTGTATAAGTCTTTCGTGAGACCTCATTTGGAGTATTGAGTGCCATTCTAGAGACCACACCTTCAAAAGGATATAAGCAGGATGGAGTCAGTGAAGGTGTGGCTACCAAAATGGTCAGTGGTCTGTGTTATAAATCACATGGGGGCAGGCTTAATTTTAATATGTGTACTTTAGAGGAAAGTTGGGATACAGGCGATATGATAGGAGCATTTAAATAATGGATCAGAAATTGGTTGACTGACAGACAACAGCGGGTGATGTTAAACGGAACCCACTCAGATGAAAGGAAGGTGATTAGCGGTGTGCCAGAGGGTTCGGTCTTGGGACCGGTACTGTTCAATATATTCATAAGTGATATTGCCAAAGGGCTGAATGGAAAAGTCTGTCTTTTTGCAGATGACACCAAAATTTGCAAGAGTGGACTCCCCTCAGGGAGTGGAGAACATGAGGAAAGATCTACAAAAGCTGGAAGAATGGTCTAATGCTTGGCAGTTAAGATTTAATGTGAAGAAGTGTCGTGTCTTGCACTTTGGAAGCAGAAATCCAAGGGAATTGTATGCGATAGTGGGCGAGAGATTCATGTGCACAGACCAGGAGAAAGACCTTGGTGTGATTGTTTCTGATGATCTCAAGGTGGCAAAACAGTGTGACAAGGCAGTGGCAAAAGCCAGAAGAATACTAGGTTGCATACAGAGAGGAATTACCAGCAGAAAGGAAGAGGTACTAATGCCACTGTAAAAGTCACTGGTGAGACCTCACTTGGAATATTGTGTTCAGTTTTGGAGACCGTGTCTCACAAAGCATATAAAAGGGCTGGAAGCGTTTCAGAGGAAGGCAGCCAAAATGATTTGGAGCCTGAGTCATAAGACTTATGAGAAGAGACTTGAAGACCTAAATATGTACACTCTGGAGGAGAGGAGGGACAGGGGAGATATGATTCAGACCTTTAAATACTTAAAGAGTATTAATGGACAAACAAACCTCTTCCAAAGATAGGGAGGCTGTAAAACTAGAGGACTTAACATGAAGCTGCAAGGGGGCAAACTGAAAGGCAATGTCAGGAAATACTTTTTCACTGAAAGGGTGGTGGATGCTTGGAATGCCCTCCTGATGGAAGTGGTGGGGGCAAACACAGTGACAGAATTAAAAATGGCATGGGACAGAAATAGTGTATCCCTTTATATCAACAGGATAAAATCAAAATAAGCATAACTTTCTCTTTTATTTGAACAAATAGGGGTGACCTACACAGAGCGGTGGGTACACCCCTAAACAGAGTGGCAAGTGCACTTACTCTTGCCACCTTGCTGGGCAGACTAGATGGATCACACTGGTCTTTATCTGCCATCATATACTATGTAACTATATATCTTTATCTTTATTGATACACTTGATATACCGCCCATGTCAAAGACATTAGGGCGGTTTACAATAAAAGCAAAATGCACAGAAAGAAAGCCTCTTTCAATTCAAAGTAAGTTTTGCAATGAGGGGACATAGGATGAGGGTGAAAGGGATATCCGCAGGAGTAATAATTCATATATAGAAATATTTCTTTACGGAAAGAGTGGAAGATGAGTGGAATAGTCTCCCAGTGGAGGTAGTAAAGGCAAGGACAGTATATGAATTCAAGGAAGCATGGGACAAACACAGAAGATCTCTAAAAAAAAAAAAGGGACTACATTAGTGGATATGAAAGGGCAGAATACATAGACCATAAAGTCTTTTTATGCCATCATGTTTCTGTTTTCTCACCCAATCTTAGATTCTCCACCTAAGTCCAAGTCCCTGCTTTCCCACATCCCCATGTCTCCGGTGTCCACCCATCTACCTCTTTCTCCAATATTTATTAACCCTTCCTTTCCTCCTCCTTACCCCAGCATCTGATCTTATAGCGACCCCTCTCAACCTTCCCGATTATGACTTTACTTTTTTCCCAGCCTCCACAATATCTATCCTCCTCTCCCTTCTCACTCCCCCAGCATCTCCTTATTTTTCCCCATTCTGACCCCAGCATTTGTCAGCACTAACCCTCTTTCAGTACCAAGCTCCCCCAGCCCTAAAATTAGTCCCCTCACAGCACCAGTCTCCTTCCATTCCCAGTCCCCCTCCAGTATAAACCCATTTCTATTCCCAGCTCATTTCAGTATCGGCCCATTTCCAGTCCCAGTCCTGCTACCCCAGCCCCAGTATCAGTCCATTTCTGGTTACAGTTCCCCCAGCCCCAGTATCAGACCATATCATCTCAATCCTCCCCCCCCCCCATAGCTCCAGTATCAGCCCATGCCCAGTCTCAGTCTCCCAGTCCCATTTTAGTCTATTTATAGATACAGTTCCCCCATGCCCCAGTATTAGTCCATTTCCAGTCCCAGTCTCCCCCACAGCCCTAATAGCAGACCATATTGTCTCAATCCTCCCCTGCAGCCCCAAAATCTGCCAATGCCCAGTCTCAGTCCCCCCAGCCCCATGCAGTTGCAATTACCCCCAGCCCTAGTATCAGTCCATTTCTAGTCAGAGCCCCCCCCCCCAGAATTGGCCCTCTTCCAGTCCCAGTCCTCTCCACCACTATCAACTCATTTCCAGTGCCCCAGCCCAGCCCCATTCCATTTCCTCTCTCCCTCCCCTACTGTATTTCCCTAATCCCAGCCTCCCCCCATTAGTTTTGGCAATTTGTCCACCTCTTTCCCCACATCACTGAGCCAGATATCTACTATTTTTCTCTCCCTGCCTGTTCCATGCTTAAAACAACCACAGGAATATTGTAATTTGCTCCCGCGGCTGTGCTATACTGAAGCAGTCCGGCCTCTGCATTTTTAGTAAATCAAAATAAGTACTTCCTACTCTAATAAAAGTGCCAGGGCTAGGCTGCTTCAGCATCGCACAACCACGGGAGCAAATGACTATGCTCCCCCAGCTGTATTAAGCATTACCCTCCTTTCTTCCTCTGCTTACTCTCTGCTGTTGCATCAGTATAACACTTAACAAAGTGGGGGGACCATTTTCCTTTCCTCCCACGGCTGTATTGCATGAAGCAGCCAGACTGTGACACTTTTAAAAAAGTGCTTATTTTGCTTTATTAAAAATGCAGAGGTCGGACTGCTTCAGTACAGCCCAGCCGCGGGAAGAAACGAAAATGGTCCCAGGCTGTGCTGTGTTAATACGGCCATGGCAGTACAGAGCAGGGAGAGGAGGTGGGACAACGGAATGTGAATTGCTTCCACCTCCTCAAGAAGTGCTGGAACACCATTCCGCCCAATTTTGATACAAAGTAAGCTCTGTTTAACCCCGTGGTGTTACACCTAGTACGCTAAGGCTTGAGTATCATTGGCAAATTAGGTGTAACACCATAGCAACCATTAGTAAAAGAACTCCATAATGTAGCACAATAGCATGTTTCTCTTTCCTCCAGGGAAAGGCTTGGGTATGTCTCAATTGGGAAGGGGGAATTTATGGGGAGGGACATAATAAAAAGTGAATTGGTAGAGCAGGAAGGTGAAACCGGTGAGAGTGTGTTTGTGTGTGTGTGTATACTGTATATATAGTGGAGATAGTGGGAGTGGAATGCTGTGGTGTATGTTTGTGTGTGTTTATCGTGTCCGTACGTGTGTACTGCATTTATGTGGGATGATGTCTGTCTGTTTGAAGAGTGTCTTATTTGGGATGGTGTTTATGCCTGTTGTAGGGAGGTATATGTGTATCTGTTGGGAGACTGGGAAAGTGTGTAGCCTTTTCTGGGTGTTTGTACTGGGGTATGTGTGTGGGTGCGGATCATAGGAATGGAGTATTTGTGTGTCTTTGAAAGAATTTGTGTGTGTATACATTTGTGAGCATTGAGAATGTCTACTTGTGGGATAGTGTGTACCTGTGGCTGTGTAGGGGATAAATCTATATAAATATGTATAGAGAGCTATAGATATATATGTAAAGAGGGTATATATATGGGTATGTGTGTGAGGGTATGTGGGGGGGGGGTTTAAGTGCCTTCAAGTCATTGCTGAGGAAGGTGCACTCTTTTGAAAAGACATGGGAAATGAAAATGCTATTTCCCATGTTGTTTTATATCATTTTTAACTCAAAACAACAGACAAAAATCCTGAAATCTTGACGTTTTTTCTGTTATCAATACTGCACCCTTTTGTGTGACATATCACTCCATAATGCACCCTGTTACTTAATTGTGCATGCTATTGCTCAATAGTGCACACTATTATGCAATAATGTCCCCTGTTGCTTCATTACTGTGCCATATTGAGCAATAGGGCACACAATTCGAGCAATAGGGTGCACTATTGACAAAACTGTGCTCAAAATGAAAACAAATGAAAAAAAAAAAGAATACAAACCCCATAAATGATACAAGAAATGAAAAAGGTTTTGCCTGCACATGTGAGTGGCTAGGTGGGTGGTGTGTGGAGAAAGGAGTGCGTGGGGAGAGGGATGTGCATTAGGGGAAGGGGCATACTCTTTTCTGTTTGAAACCTCCATGCCATCTTCTTTTCCTTTCTCCATCTCTCCTTTCTCTTTCCATGTCCCTCATGCAATCCTTTTACTTTCTCTCTTCCACCTTTTACGTCATTTCCTCCATTCTACACCTTTCCCTTTGATCCCTACCAACTCAACACAAAAATCTTCTACTCTTCTTCAAGTAACAAAAACTACAAAAATCTCCTGTGAATCTCAATATCTCTTTAGTCCACTATCTTCTTCATTACAGCCATTATTTAAACATATCAAATGAATGGGGTAAAAGAGACCTTCAACAAAAATAATCTTGTGCAGTTTAAATTCAAGCATGCTTAATGCCCTTCAATTCCATCATCAGTCTCTAATCAAACTATGCAATTTTTTATATATGTATTGCATTTAATATCATGGTAGATTAATGCTAATATTCTTGACATGAATTCATGTTTCAAGCTGAAATCATGAGCTTTGCTTCAGGGGAATTCTCTCACAGCGAACTTTCCATTCAACATATATAGTATATAGTTTACCCTGTTTTCCAAGTTACTTGTTCCTGTTCAATGTAATGACCTGACTTTTTTTTTTTTTTTAAACTTTTATTTTCATTTTGCAACAAACAAAAGAAACAACACACCAAAGGAGACAAAACAAGTATACAATAAAGAAAAGTAAACCCAATTACCCCCCCCCCCCACGCTTCTTCTCTAGCTGATTATGCCAGCATGTGAGCGCTTCCAAACAACAGTGATTATACATCAAAACAATCAAAAGAGTATCTGCGATACAGAATAATCACGGGACAAAGATATATACAAATTTAGACAGTCAGATGAGAGCATTGAGCAGAATGTACATAGTCATTGAGCATCTTCCATTTAGGACCCATGATGAGGAGTCTGAATGGGGGAAGCAAACATACGAGGTATTTGTTCCTATTTACTGTAGAGACAGACATGATTCCACCATTCATTGGGGCTCAGATGGGAGCTATTTTTCCAGTATTTCGTAATTAGGGAAATAGCAATGCCAAGCATAAAGTCCAAAAGGAAGTAAGCCGTTTTTGGAAGAGAGGGGATCCCCGCAGCTGAGCGAAGTCCCACTATCCTCCAAGAAAGGGGCTCTTGAAAGTGCAAAATAGACTGGATACGACCCCAAACCCGACGCCAGTATACTGTAGTGCGGGACATTCATACATAACATGAGGTAGTGAACCAATGGCCGCATGACATGTCCAACAACTATTGCCCTGAGTAGTGTTCCATTTGGCTAATCTGTCAGGAGTGTAAAAACACCGGTGGGCTAGAAAGAAGAGTGTCTGAGTGAGTGAGGCGGATCGGGAGACCCGTGTCACTCTACTCCAGACAAGGCTCCATTGCTCCGGGGTCAAAGTCACGTGCAATTCCCTCTCCCATGCTTTCTGCGCTATAGGGGTATCTCTAGTTATAGCATTACATAAGGTTTTGTAAAATTGGATGCTACACCCCGGAGAAACTACCGATAGATCGGATAGTCTCCAACCAACCTTGTGTAGGGGAGGCCGATGGCGGGAGCACCTTAGCACTCCGAAGGCAATGCTGAAGTTGCACCAACTGAAAGTAGTGTTTCGCTGGGAGACCAAATTCAATTTGCAATTCACTAAAAGTTTTCCAGCGACCTTCATGGAACAACTGACTAGGAATCCAAATGCCCCTAGTGTACCAGGGGCTCAACGCCATCGGCTTATTTTGTATTCGAAATCGGGTATTGTACCAAAGTGGGAGCTTATCTAACGGACAGAGTCGGGAGTCTAAAGATTGCATAAGATTATTAAAGGCACCTAAGGTGTCTAAAAGCATTGGTGGAAAGTGGGAGTCTGATGGGAGAGTCATACCAGGGAGAAAAGTGAGAGGAATCGGTTTGCAAAGGTCCTCTTCTATGTCTAGCCACACAGGTCTACTCGGTACGGGATCTTCCAGCCAACGAGCGCCTTGTTTGAGAAGAAAGATTGATGATACTTCAGGAAATCAGGGAATCTGACACCCCCATTTTCCTTATCTGCCTGCAGCTTATGTTTCGCTATCCTAGGTGTCTTGTTTTGCCACAAGTATCTAGTCAGAAGGCCCTCTATATCTTTATATACGTAGAGGTAAGAGACAGGGCAACATTTCTATGATTTTATTCAGTTTCGGAACAATCATGATTTTTCTGGTTTCTAATCGCCCCCACCAGGTAAGTGTTATTGGAGTCCAGCGGTGAGTAAGCGCCCGGACTTTAGAGGTTAAGTCTTTGGCATTGAAGGAGATAGTGTCTTCCAAAGGAGAACAATAGTGAACCCCAAGGTATTTGACCATGCGAGGTTGCCATAAAAAGGGGAAGGGTTGCATATCTGCCTGATGAAGCAAAGGATTTAATGGAAAGGCTACCGACTTGGTCCAATTTATCTTATAACCGGACAGTTGTGAGTATTTACCAATTTGCTCTAGGACAGCCGGTACTGAGTCTATAGAGACAAAAAGCATAAGGTCGTCAGCATACGCTGAAATTTTGATTTCCCTATGGGTGAAGGGGACTCCATGAATCTCCTCCGATTGCCGGATTAGTAAAGCCAAGGGTTCGAGTGCAAGATCGAAGAGAAGTGGAGACAGTGGGCATCCCTGGCGGGTGCCGCGTTGAAGGGGAAAAGGCTGAGACTTTAAAGCATTGGCACATATACTGGCTGTAGGCTGTGCGTACATGGTGCGAAGACAACGGAGAAAACCTTCCCCGAATCCGTACCAGCGGAGGACTGCAAACAGGAAGGGCCACTCTAAGCGATCAAAGGCCTTCTCAGCATCAAGTGAGAGGCCAACAAATGGGCGATCAAGATTAACTGCGGTAGTCAGTACATGGCATAGAGTCCGAGCATTGTCAGCAGTGGATCTACCAGGAATGAAACCGCATTGATCTGGGTGTATTAAGGTAGGCATCCTATCAGAGAGCCGGGTAGAGAGAATGGTGGCAAATATTTTATAGTCCGCGTTTAGGAGGGAAATTGGACGATAGTTAGCTGTTAGTTGCGGGTCTCTCCCCTCTTTCTCAAAAACTACTACATTTGCCATTGAAAAGGACCCAGAAGGAGAACCCTCCTCGGCCAGAGCAGAAAAATAAAGTTTCAAAACTGGAGCTAAATCAGCGTGGAAGGTTTTGTAGAATTCAGCAGGGAGACCGTCTGGGCCTGCGGCTCGACCTGAGGCACATTTCTTGATAGCAGAATGAATTTCTGAGACAGTAAATGGTGTGTCCAAGGCCACTCTATCTTCGTCAGATAGGGTCGGTCTTTGTACCCCTGAAAGTAAGCGTTCAAATACATCTGGCTCAAAATCACATTCAGATTGATAAAGCCGAGTATAAAAATCACGAAAGAGTTCTAAGATTTCGGTATCTTTAGTGACCAAGCCCCCCCCCGACGGATTACGGAGGGCGGTAACACGCTTGGCTTCTTTTTTACCTTTTAGGGCATTTGCTAATAATTTGCCAGCACGATTATTTTCCCGATAATATAGCCCTTGTTGTGATTCAATATTTTTAACAGCAGCAGTGTACAAAAGCTGATTGTATTGAAAACGCAAGCGTTGTAAACGGAGTAAAATACATGGGTCAGTACGGGACGTGAGGAGACGCTCCCCAGCTTGTATCTGCTGCTCTAGAATCAGTAAATGCTGCTTTCTTTGTTTCCCCTGCCGAATTTGATAGCTAGTTATAGTTGCGCGGATAGATGCTTTAAAACCCTCCCACCAAGCCCAGCTCGCTGTGTCATGGGGTGAGTTAAAATGAAAATAGTCTTGGATAGCGGCCTTTATATCAACCTGAAAATCTTTTTGACCCAGTAAGGATCTATCAAAAAACCAAGCTCGGGGAGAATCGTCCCGCGCAGTGACATGTAATGATAAAGATATGGCAGCATGATCTGAAATATGGAGAGGATGATACCTAGTCGTGTCTACTTGAGAAATCAGTGCTTTGGAAATGAGAAAGAAATCTATTCTAGATTGGGAGTGATGGGGGGCAGAAAAGAAAGTGAACTCTAAGTCGGAGGGGTGAAGCAGCCTCCATATATCTACCAGCGCAAGATCTTGCATCAGAGCTGTGAGGGTAGCAAGACTCTTGGGTGGACTACTCGTTCTAGGCGGCTGTCTATCTATCAGAGGGTCTAACACTTGATTAAAATCACCACCAAGTATTAATGGAGTATTGGCAGAGGCCTGTGCCAACTGCGCAATACTTGCATAGTAAGCAGGGTTGTCCACATTCGGGGCATAAATGCAAATACATGTAAATTCACTATCTCCAACCTTAAGATGTACTCGGGCCCATCTACCCTCCTTGTCAGCGCTAGTATCAATTACAGTAGCTTGCAAAGATTTCTTAACCAGAATGGCTACCCCACACCGTTTGGAAACGGCGGGAGAATAGGCAGCCACCATGTAAGGCTTAACATTAAGTTTCAGTGTTTCAGCAGAGTTTAAGTGCGTTTCCTGAAGAAACGCTAAATCAGCATGCTCATGGCTAAGATAGCTAAGGATTTTCTTTCTTTTGATTGGACTATTAATGCCCTTTACGTTGAGTGATAAGATTTTACATAAGGCCATTCAGACAAGTTAAAAATTCTGAGCATGATAGCGCACATAATTTCACAATGTCCCTCATATTGACTGTATCTGACTGTACATATGGCATAAAAGAAAATAAGCTTAGATAATACAATGAAGCGCCCCACATTAAAAAGAAAAACCGCAGCGCGGTAGAGAAGAAGCAGAACCCCAAAAATTACTGGCGACCATGTGTCTGCGGGAGAAGCCCCAGAGAAGGCCGAAATTGAAAAAACACATAACCTGTAGGACTGTGCGTGCTCCGAATCCGACCGAGGCACACATCATGGAGGGATAGGAGACCAAAAAACAAAAAAGTCATAGAAAGAAAGAAAGAAAGTCCAGGTAGTCTCTGTGCTTGACTATGACCGCCGCATCGGGCCCTTCAAAATGGCGGACAGAGCCGGCAAATAAAAGTCCAAGTCGTTGGATTAGCGCATCTGCTCTGCTTCTTTGGAGTCTAAAAATGTTGATAGTAGATCAGGATCTTCGAATGTCCTGGTTTGGTTGTGGAGAGTCACTCGGAGCTTCGCGGGATACAACAGGCCGAAGCGAGCCTGTAGCTGTTGAAGTCGAGGGCGAAAAGCAAGGAGTTTCTTCCGTCGGTCAACGGTAGGCTTTGCCAAATCAGGGAAGAAGGAGACTTTGTGACCTTCAAATTCCAAATGATGGTTCGCCCGGGCAGCATTTAAAATTTGTTCCACTTGTTGATATCGTAGCAAGCGAAAGATAATAGGCCGGGGGGTCGTTCGGTTGAGCGCCATGTGCGTAGGAACACGGTGTGCACGATCGATTTCCAGTTCTTTATGAAAGGTGATCTTCAGCAAGGAGGGAAGAGTTTTGAGCAGGAATTCTCTCATATCTCCCGCTTCCACCCCCTCCGGTATTCCAATGAGCCTCACATTGTTGCGACGGGCTCGATTATTGCTATCTTCTAACTCCTTTTGAAGATTCTGTATCTGGCGCTCAGCCTTGTCCAGTGTGCCCAAGCGCACCGCGTGCGAGTCGAGGACCCCCGCCATATTGTCCTGCCGTAATGAGAGACTTTCAAGTCGGTCCTGGAGCACTCCAAAGTCTTCTCGCATGGCTCTAAGCGCTTCTCCATTGGACTGCACCAATTCCTTCACGCCGCGTATTTCCTCTAAAATCTCCAGGTGCATTTCGGGGTTTTCCCGAAATGGAACCATCTTCTGTGGGAAGGACACTTCTGTTTTGGAGCGTTTTCCGTGAGAGGAAGAAGGAGACCCGAAGTCCAAGCGCGCTGGTTTATGGGCCGCCATCCCCCCCGAGGTACCCCGGTCAGCCCGGAGCGAAATAGTAAGTTTGTATAGGTATTAAGTCAGGATTCTAAGTAGGCCTCTCGGGAGCTTCAGCGCGAAGCGTCTTACCCGCTGGACATCAGGCTCCGCCCCCCCGTAATGACCTGACTTTTGTTCATTGTCGGTTACCTTCTTGTTTTATGTAAACCGCGCTGATCGCAAATAGTGCGGTATATAAGAAATGTAAATAAATAAAAATAAAATAAATAAATAAACATCTTTTTGACCAGCATAACTGCTCTACACTTCTTCAAGTGGCAGAACAGATGGAAGATCTGTCACTCCTGCAGTTCTCTCCACCATCACCACAGTCCTTTCTTTCTTTGTGGAGGAATGGACCTATGCTCCCTGCCACCTCCACAGCTCCTGGCTCCTTCCCTCTCATCTCACAAATACATGTATAGAGACCCCTTGGATTTTACTGCCTACATAGCAGGGACATCCAATGGCCCTACTAAATTAGCATATTATAAGTTAGTAATTTTCCAGAACAGAGAAGGGTACCTTCTACCCAGTTACATCAGGCTGGGAGAAGACTCCTCTGAGAGAAAAATCAAAGGCATATATGAACCACGCCCAAGGGCAGTACTCTGTTCTATGACACACAGCCACTGCACCATAAGGAGGAAGTAAGGCATCTGTACCAATGAGAGGGAATCTGCCTCTAGATGGGGTCAATAAACTATACCCTAGCTCTCAGACCATCTGGAGGGACTCATATAGTCAAAAGCATAAGTAGGAGAGAGCAGAGAGATTAGGTGGTGTCTTAGGCTTGAGCCCACATGAATTCCTTTGTGACGGTATCTATTTGGCCTTGTCTGTGGAGGACAGAAATGATTACAGTACTTTCAGAAAGAGCCAGCCACTGAGCAGAAAAAGGAGGCAGGTGACCAGAGGAACATCCATCAGCCCAGTGGCCCAAGAGCCATGAGCACTTGCAGAGCAGTTTTGGGGACCTGCATCTATAGAAGTCACTAGCTCCAAGGGACACTGTAGAATACAGCGTGCTGGAGGGAAGGTTTCCCTACGTGTACCAGAGAAAGATAGGGAAGAGTAAAGAAGTGAAGTTGCTGAGAACAACTTCCAGCACCATGAAGATGACAGTTAAATAAGATTAACTGTCATACTGGCTAAGTGAAGAAAGGGAAAGAATTAAACTGTTGTAATATAATTAACATTTTTATCTTGCTTTACTGGCAATATAACTGAAACATTTTTGCCTCTGCCTTTATTGTTATTGTAACAATGACCCTAAAGCTCTTTAAAAAAAAAACCTTGGTTCAGAACACACATTCTGGCATGGGCTCATTTATTTTGAAAAAGTCAAAGAACTGAGTGGAGATTTAACTGCCAGGGCCTCCCAGTATATACTGGTCCCATTCAAAGAACCCACTATAATTTCCCAAGAATAGAGACTGAAAGACTTCATTGCTCTTGGATGGCTTTGAATACTGTCTGCCAAAAAGTATGAAGGGTGCTCTGAGGACAACACACAGGCAGGGTGCGTGTACTTACAGATGAACAGACAGGCAGACATAGCTTCAACAATATGTACTCTTGCTTTTTGAGAAACTCACCTACTAGAATCCCTCCAAAACCATTAAACAAATATAACAAAATAATTCCAGTATAGAGACCTGAAAGTCGTTTTCCACTGATGTAGTTGCAAAAAGCTGGGCTCTCCTTTCCATCTTTACAATTACCATTCTTGTTGTTACTTAAGAATCCTCTGATTATCCATTTCACTCTACTGAATAGGTGTCATTAAGGGCTCAGTAGAGGCTAAATGAAGTGCAGATGTGGTATACAAATGAAATTAAGTATGCGTAGAAAAACAGGGTAATTTATAAGGAGGGAGGATCTAAAAATGCAAAAGTGATTCTTTGGTGTTTAGCCAGCCTTGTAGCACGCTGTGACTGTATAGCACCATTCTAACTATTGCCGGTAATTATACAGGAAACACATGAAAAAGAGAGACTTTCAAAGTTTTTTGTTGCCTTTTCCCTAGCATTTGATGTCAGCATGTGAAAACACTGTGATTATACAAGTATATAAAGATTTTATTTGGATATTTCCAGAACAGAGTTAATTTCTTATAATACATTATATATAATTGTTTATTAAAAGGCAATACGTAACCAAATGTAGTATAAGAATTCTGGGTGCCATCTTCAAAGCATTTTAGCCAAAAAGCAGATCTGCTAACCAGTAAAAACAGACCACTGAATATCCCCACAGACCCCAGAAAAAACAGCCTGTTAAAGCCAAGGCGGTCTGTGGGCAGATCGGGTGCAGTGATGCCCGCTATCTGGTTAGTGGCAAGATTTAGCTAACTGGCTAGCTAAACCAGTTAAGTTAGGTCATATGAATAGCTGTCCTAACTTTAGCTGGTTTTCACTATCTGGTTAGTGGCTGAATATCACTACTAACCAGAAACTGACACCGCTATCTGGCGAGCCTGGATATTCAGTGGCAGAAACCAGAAACTGCTGAATATCCTATTTTAAATAAAGCGGTGGTTAGGCACTTTTAACTAGCCTAGCTGCTAACATTGAATATGTACCCCATAGGTCAAGAACCCTTTCCTTGCCAAAATTCTAGAATGGGTACTTCTGATTGCGATGTCATGATTTTTGGATGCTGTTCAAAAGGTTCCAGTATGGTTTTAAGATCATAAGATATGCCATACTGGGTCAGACCAAGGGTCCATCAAACCCAATATCCTGCTTCCAATAGCAGCCAATCCAGGTCAGAAGTACCTATCAAGTTCCCAAAAAGGTACACAAGATTCCATGCTGCTTTTCCCTAGGGAAAAGCAGTGAATTTTTAATAAATGTTTGTGGATTTTCCTCCAGGAACTTGTCCAAACCTATTGTAAATGCAGCTACACTAACAGCTTTTATTATATTCTCCAGTAATGAATTCCAGAGTTTGATTACATGTTGAATGAAAAAATATTTTCTCTGATTAGTCTTAAATGTGCTACACTGTAACTTCATTGCATGTCCCCTAGTGTTTCTACTTTAATCATGCTGTTGTGCTGTTTCATAGTAGTAGTACTGAGATAAGTTTAGTGTCCCTAGTAGACAAAACATTTCACATTATGGATAAAGTAAAATCTTTAGTGTGCATTTGTTCCTCTTCATTGCATTAGATGCTGAGATCACGTCATCCTGGATGAAAGGTTGGATACACTAGGTCTTGGAGATAATGTGAAAAGTAGGCTTGTCTTGTTGTTTTCAGACCAATAGGAACAGATAGAAATGTGTGCTCAGTCGTCTAAATTTTAATTCATCTTTGTGGGGTGTTGTCCAGGATGCCGCATTATTACCCTTAATTTGAAAAGTATATATAGTATATTTCTGTTAGTGCTTTTATGTGTTAATTTGACATTCATTTATATCTCTAGGCAGATGACTTTCAACTTCTTGTTCCATGTATGGAAGGACATGGTAGCAGGGCCTGCCCAAGGGTATCTGATGCACTAGTCTAACCCTGTACCATGCACCCCTGCCCTACTCCACACGTAGTCTAGCTTCTCTCCTTCCCAAACCCACAGGCCTGAAGAAGGGAGTGGAGGGGGGATCATGAACTCAGAACTCATGGGTTTCTGATGGGCTCCAGACATGGCCTGTCTGCTTTAGGAAGGTGACATTCCACCCTCTCTGATAAGTGTCAGAGAGGGCAGGATACAGCCAACCTAGAGCATTTTTTGAAGCCTGGGCCCAGTAGGCGACTGTTGGTAAGGGAACCCAGAAAGATTGTCTGCAATAGGGTCCGTACTGGCACTCAGTGCACCTGAACACCACTCAGGTCTCTAACATTTCTCCTTTCCTAACCCCTCTCCCTAGGTCCTCGGCAACTCCCCTACCCTACTACCCTCAGGTCTCCAGCATCTATTCCCCAAGATACCCAACATCTCCACTTCTTTCCCACTCCACTCCCCCAAATTGTCCAGTGCCTCCTCTTCTTTCACCCCCTCCCAATGTATCCAGCACCAACTCTGCTTGTCCCTTGCCTCCCACCGAGGCCTCAAGTAGTATTTCCGCTCTTAGCTTTCACTGCTGCTGCTCTCAATGCAGCTGATCACTCTGCTTCACCAGAACTGACTTAGTTATACCTAAAAGCAGTAGAGTACAGCAGAGATGAGTTTTTGAACATCCAGGTGTGTATGTGCTTGAGGCTTTTAAGTCCCACTCCTTCCAATAGTGAATGTTGGAGGAGAAGGATATGACAGGCCTTAAGCAAACACATGTATTCAAAGACCTGCCTCTATGCTGTGCTGTTATTTGGTAGGGATGAATTGGCTTTGGCCAAGGTAGAATGAGCGATGGCATGCCAATTTTCAAAGCTCTTCTGCACTGTTCTACCTGGTCCACCACTATCACCCGGCTGCCATCCCCTAAAGCGTGCTGCCTTGTGGGTCTTGCTTGTGTTTTGTTGTTCACCCTTTATTCATTTTGAGGGTCATTCTAATAAGTTTGGTCATGGTTTGGACACCTGCAGACATGCATGTGGACGTCAAAATCATGGACACATTTCGGTAACCATTCCACAAATGCCATTTGCAGATGTCTCCAGTACAGGGATGTTCAAGTAGGCATGGGGGTGTGGCAGAGAGATGTCTGGGGAAGGGAAATGGACTTACATGTCCCTGTTCAATCCCAGAAGCAATGGAACTCTAACGCCATCTGAAATCTCATAGTAAGAGCTATTTCTGAGGGGAGAGAGCTTACTTTAATGTTTGCAATGTTCTTCACCCACTGTAGTTCTCAAATTAGAAATAGTAGTGCTCCATTGACTGTAACAGGATGGTGCCCCATTAATAAAGGGCACTATGTTGATGCTAAATTGGCAAAATAGGTATCACATGACTGATGCAGTGAGACTAGCTGGTCCACTAGGCTGACAAGGTGACTGCCTAGGGTGTACATCTGTAATGTCTGGCATGACTCTGCTGTGACTGTAGCAGCACACATACATGCTGCCACAGTCAAAAAGGAGTTGCGCCACCACCACTGCCACTATGCTGCCATGTCAGCATTGTGTGAGAGTGGGAACGGCAGGTACAGTGGCAGCTGCCTGCTGCAGATGAAATCTGTGTCCTAGCACTGTGTGTCAGGTGCAATGATGCATTTGCCACCGTCAGTGGGATGCCAAGTATATCAGCAGCAGGTACAGCAGAGCACATAGTGATCCCTCCCTTCCAAGATCTAAGGCAGCAGCACATGTGCCCACATCTCCTGTTGGAGGGGGGTAGGGGTGGCATGGTGTGATTAGCTGCATATGTGCAACTTCAATAAGTCCACCGGCAACACTGAAATGGCAGCTGTGCCATGCTTGCAGGGAAAGAGGGATTGGCTGGCATGCTGTCTACCATGATTGGTGGAGCATGGCACCTAGCTAGTTTGCTGAGAGGATAGGCTGGCCCTGGGATCATGTGCAATTTGGGTGAAAAATATGCTACTGATGTAGGAATACTATGCAATATGATTACAGCCCATGTAAGAGGAAAAATGGCAACCCTGCTCTCTCACCTGCCAAATGATGACGTTCTGATGTACACAACAATATCAACTGAGCACCCAGATCTCTCCCGCCTGTCCTCATGCTTCGACGCGGTTACAGACTGGCTACACACCCAGAAGCTAAAAATAAACTTCAAGAAAATGGAAGTCCTATTCGTCTGCAGAGACCAAGCATTCACTCCACCATCATCCATAAAAGTGTGTGATGCCGAACTCTTCACCAAACCTACGATACGATACCTTGGTATCATCCTTGACCAACGACTCAATATGAAGGAGCAGATATCCAACATGGTAAAGGCAGTATACCATAAAATCCGAACACTGCGCCACATTAGACAACTGCTAGACCCGATTGACTTCAGAACAGTATTTCAAGCTCTAGTAATGCCTCATTTCGACCACATCAACTCCATACTGCACGGACTTCCGAAGAGCACCCTACATCCTTTACAGTTGGCAATGAATGCTGCAGCAAGAACTCTACATAGAGCCTCCAGAATGGAACACATTACCCCCATACTAAAACACCTACACTGGCTCCCCATCCACTACAGGATTTCATTTAAGATTCTAACAATGACTTTCAAGGCCATCCATAATTGCACATCCACCTCCCTCTCTGACTTAGTCCAGATAACCCCCCCCCCCCAAAAGGATGAGGAGGTCAGCTGCTACTAACACTCTCATCCTTCCCAAGGCACTCATTAAATGCTCCAAGACTACGAGCAATCGTGCCTTTGCCTTCTACGCACCCTCCTGCTGGAATGCTCTCCCACCTGACATCCGCGCCATCAACAACCTTCTTCAATTTAGGAAAGCGTTGAAACGTCACCTATTTACCCAGCACTTCTTCACCCCAAATGACAGCTCTCAGCCACCTTCACTCATGTCCAACTCTCTCCACACGAGCCCCATGCCCACGACATCACTACCTCCCGAACCCACCTCTATTTAATTTACAGAATGTCATTGCCCTATCAACTGTACTTACCAACGAGATAGGTGTATAAGCCTGCATACTAAATTGTAAATAGTTGTAAATAGTTGTTACCTGTTAACCTGTTATTCATGTTTATTTACCCTGTTTATTGTAAGTGCATTGAACTGCCCTCTTTGCACAAATATGTTTCCTGTAAACCGCGTTGATAATAAATAGTGCAGTATAGAAAAGCAATTAAATAAATAAATAAATAATAAATAATATGGGCATGAACTGGTGACTACTCTATGAGTAAGTATGCAATCAGTTACAGCCATCAGAGCTACATGTGAATCCAAAGTTGGTGTTGTGGTCTGAAAAATATGAGATGATTTCATGACTGGCCCACAAGTACACACCAGGAAATGGATATATTGCTCATACTATTAAGTCACCCATGATCTTGAATTTGCGTTTATTTATATATCATGGACTGCCCTTTTGGCTGGACAGATCCCATATGTAAGACATACATGTCAGTTGAATCACCAGCTTATCAATGTGGGCCAATATACAGACTTAACAAAATGTCCCTCTCTCACCCCTGCCTAACATACCTAGATAGACAAGTATGGCACAGAGGCTGCAGAGATCTAAGCAGACATAGGCATACCCCAATTCATGCCCTCATGCATCTTGACAATGACCAAATATATACCCATGGATTGATAAACCCACACCACTGCTCTGTGGCTATGAACACATAGCCAGTGTGTGTATGAGAGAAGGATGATGAATTCAAGCACAGCCTGTGAATCAGGAATGGTATGTCCAGGTGTGTTAACTTTATCCTACCTTCCCAGACCTGTATCATCATGTGCAACCCTCAACATTTCATCCAACGTGGGGCCTCTCACTCAGTTGCCACACTGAGAAGCTGCACCACCAATGACTAGATGGCAGAGCACGCCAATAACACTGGCACAATGAGCAGGCGTTGATAGTGCCTGAGCATTGCAGAGTGCACAAATAGCGCCTGCACACTGAGCAGGCATTGGCATGGTGGAGCATGAAAGGAGGCCTAAGGAGCAGGTAAGAATGCCAACTTGCACCACTTTTGGACAGTGGGGTTGTGTCCATGTGTGTGTGTGTGTGTGTGTATTTCTCCAGAGGACTGTGAGCTGCAGCAATGCACTGTGCATGCATGTGATGTCTGTGCATACAATATACTGCAGGTCAGCTATTCAGCAACTCTAAATACTATGTGAGACCCCATTTATAAACAGAAGGTTAGTTTTCAGTAAGTAGTTGCAACTTGTGGCTGTGACGCTGCAATGCATTCCCCATCATGAAGGCCTATTCCCTCAGCATTCCCCTACACTTACCCCCAATATGATACTGCTGTGCAGCTCCCATATCACCTGGCGTGAGCAGGGGGGACACATGTCTGTGTGTTGCACCCCTCACCTCTGACTGAGCCTCCAGGCCTCAGGACACACTAATTTGCCCAGGTGAGAGGCCTGATTAATGCCAACTGCCATAACAGCTGTATCCATGGCAACATCGTTAGCCCACCTGATGCAGCTGCAGCCTATAGGGAACTAGGCCCAAATGGAGGCCTGATTTCTGTGAATGTCCAATTCAGCCACTTAGTTGGTGACCCTGGAAAGATTCTACGATTTACCTGGATGCACATTGCTCTTGTGCTATGCTGCACTTGCAGAGTGCAATCTGGGGGACTCTTTGCTCTATGCACTGTATACACATACAGGCAGATCCATACCATGCCAATGTGCACACAAAATATGCCATCTCAACACTGTCTACTGATCATTGACCAAAGTATTCAGCAACACATTATCTATTACTCCGAAAGAGTCAAAATATACTTCTTTGCCTGACTGGGACTGTGGGACACTGATCTCTGAATTGTGCATGCACTATTCCAGCTGCAGAAATGTGCCACAGGATGTCATATTGGTCATGGGAAGACAGTGCCTGGAAGTGAATGTTGGGGTGGTGGTAGGAATGGGGGGAACAGTACCATAGGTGTTTAAAACGTACCTTTCATAGCTGGCATTGCTGGACAAAGCCTATGTTCACATTCCCAGAACCTATGAGAGCCTACTCAGTGTCAGCATGTGTTACATCAGAGTGTAGCAGCAAAGCGCAGACAAACCAATGATACCAGGAGTCTGTTCAAAAGGTCCAAATCATTTATTTGTGCACAAGTCTCAAGCAAGTCAATTTCAAAATGGCTGAGCAAAGTTTTCTAGCATTACAACAACTTTTATAGACTTCTGTTCCATTCTAGGTATAGACAAACATTTCATTGGTCCCGGTACTCTCCCGTACCTCCCGTACCCCTTCCATTGGTCCCGGTACTGATAAGATTATCCAATTATGTTCCTTCAGTGGGCATGGCACCTGCATACCCCCCTTCTAGTCCCAATTACAATGGTCAGTTCATCAACTTGTTACTTTCACACTCTCAAGGCCATAGAGCCAATTTGTGCATGCAGGGGAGCAGGGCTCTGCAACTCATCTGTCAGCACTCCCAATTATATTCCTTGCAGATGTACTTTTCTTATCAGTAACTTTTAAACACATTTTTCTGTATTTTTCCATCTCTCAGTTTTGCTTACCTAAGTTAGTTTAGTTCTCTTACAGAGTTCTATCCTACAATAGCAGCATATTGGGGGATGTGCAATTCCTATGTGCCTCTCCACAGGCTTCATTTACAGGTCAAGCTAGCCATGCTGGCCTGCTTATGTCAGACACCGTGGATCACAGGCCTTCACCTGCCACATTCCCCCCTTTGATTAATCTCACCCTATTACTTAATAAGGTGTGAGAATTTAAATCACCTTTAGAAGAATCACATCATGATTGAAGGATTTCGACTAGGACTGGCCTTATACAAAGCCATTATTTTAGTGGCGGTCTTCCGCTCTACTGTACTATCAATAGTGTTATGAATGGAACGCATACATGGGATTAAACATGGTAATAAGAAGATAACAGCAACAAGGATTAGTACTAAAACAATGAAAGTCTTAAATCCTCCCACACATGAAAGAGGTTAGCAAACCAGTTAGGAAATTTCAATGAGTGCCAAGTCTGCACTGGCACATAAGCATGTCTTTGCATATCTTTAGCAATTTCTTCAACTACTTGACCCTTATCATCTATTTTCAGACAGCAATTAGTTAAATTCAATTTACCACATACTCCTCCTTCAGCTGCTAGCAAATAATCAAGTGCTAAGCGGTTCTGATATATTGCAGTGCGCATCTGAGTACTTTGTCTAGCTAAAAGCGTAAGAGCATGACTAGTTTCGTTGGTTATTATTTCAACTACTGCTTGTAAGCGGATAATACGATTAATCATATAGACTGGGGTTCGGTAGCCCCACATACCATCATCATTCCAAGTGGCAGGCCCATAATACTCAATAATCCTTTCTGGTGGCCAATCATCACCCTGCCACTTCTCCCACTTGCCTATCTGTAAGGCTTCTCTTTTCTGTCTTAGTGCTCTTTTGTGTCGGTGGGTAGTGTACACAGGGTATCCTAATTGTTCTCCATGTGCAGTATTTAAAAGAAAGAAAGAAGGTCTGATGGTTCCTAAGACACATGCCCCTCGTTCTTATAGAGAGCTCCATGGGCATGCAGAGTGGTGAAGGCATATTTGGAATCTGTATATACATTTAGCACAAGTTTCTCTCCTAACAATAATGCTCTGGTGAGTGCTATCAATTCGGCTTTCTGGGCTGATGTGCCTGAGGCTAGAGCTGATGATTCAACTACTTCGTGTTGAGTGACGACTGCATATCCGGCACAGCGTCGTCCATCGAGGATGAGACTGCTCCCATCAACATAATAGATTGGTCAGGATTGTCTATGGGCACATCTGTCAAGTCGGGTCGACTGGAGAACACAGTTTCCATGACTTCGATACAGTCATGTTCTGGGAGTTCTTCACTGATAGGTATCAAGGTAGCTGGGTTCAAGGCATGACTCACTTCGAGTTGTATCTGTGGGTTCTCACATAACATGCTCTGGTATTTCAACATTCGGGAATTGGTGAGCCAATAATTTGCTTTTTGTTCCATAAGGGCAAGGACTGCATGTGGCACAGTGACTCGTATGTTTTGTCCTAGTGTGAGCTTGTCTGCTTCACTCACTAATAGCGCTGTAGCTGCAACTGCTCTCAGGCATGGTGGGCATCCTTTGGCCACAGGGTCCAATTGTTTCGATAGGTATGCTACAGGTCGCTCCCAATTTCCCAATTTCTGAGTCAACATGCCTAAGGCATTTCCCTGTGCTTCATGTACAAACAAGTGGAAAGGCTTGTGGACATCTGGTAGTCCAAGTGCTGGTGATGACATCAATTCTTCCTTTAGCTTCTTGAAGGCTGTATCCTGCTCAAGTCCCCACTCCAGTGGCGACTTTTCTTCTCCTTTTGTGGCTTCATACAGTGGTTTGGCAATTTGGGCGAAGTTGGGTATCCAGATTCGGCAATATCCTGCCGCTCCCAGAAAGGCTCTGACTTGCTTTCTGGTTGTTGGAGTTGGAATTCTGCATACTGCTTCTTTTCTTTCTCTGCCTAATCTTCGGCTTCCTTGGGTGATGCGAAAACCCAAGTATTTCACTTCTTTTTGGCATAGCTGTGCTTTTGCTCTGGAAACTTTGTATCCAGCTTCATCTAGTAACTGCAAGAGATCTTTGGTGGCTAGTATACATTCACTTTCTGATATGGCAGCTATCAGCAAATCATCCACGTATTGGAGAAGCACTCTCTTCCCCAGGGCCACTGGATAGCTTGAAAGGTCTTGATTCAGTGCAGCACTAAAGATGGTAGGCGAATTTTTGAATCCTTGGGGTAGTCGTGTCCAGGTGAGTTGGCCCCCTCTTCCAGAGATGGGGTCCTGCCATTCAAATGCAAACAATATTTGGCTTACAGGGGCTAATCTTATGCAAAAGAATGCATCTTTCAAATCCAGTACAGTGAAATGGGTAGCTTCAGCAGGTATCAGTCCTAGAAGAGTGTAAGGATTGGGTACAACTGGATGTATAGTTTCAACTGCATCATTTACTCTCCTTAAGTCTTGTACTGGGCGGTAATCATCCGTCCCAGGTTTCTTTACTGGCAAAAGTGGAGTGTTCCATGGGGATTGACATACTTTTAGTAGGCCATACTCGAGCAATCTTTGTAGGTGGCGATGAATGCCTTCAATTGCAGCTCTTGGGAGAGGATACTGTTTGACGTGCACTGGTGTAGCACTAGGCTTGAGGGTTACAATCACTGGAGCTATGTGCTTGGCTAGGCCTGGGGGACTGCCTTCTGCCCACACTCCAGGTGGTGCATGAATGTTCTTTAAAGTTTGTTCAAAATAAGTGTCTTGGATAGAGTCATCAATGTAATACCTCCATTCTTCTTCTCGGGGCACTGTCAGCAACATTACTCCTGCTGGTTTGGCTTGGGGATTTACTGTCATTTGCATTTCTCCTTGTTCAGAGAAGGATATTTGTGCTTGAAGCTTGGCTAACATATCTCGTCCCAGTAGTGGCACTGGACATTCGGGCATGTAAAGGAATTGATGAGTTATTTGCTGTCCTCCAAGACTTCTTTTTGTCTATTACTGAATGTTGTGCTCCAGTATCAACCATAAAGTCCATAATTTGGTCTCCTATTTGTATTCCGACCATAGGCTCCTGGAGACCTAAAGCAAACTTGGAGCCCGGTCTGTCCTAATCCACGTCATTTTCATCTTGGAGCGTTGTGGCCAATGCTTGAATGGCCCCTCCTCCTCTTTCTCGCTGGAATTGTTCTCGATTGGCTCCTCCTCGGTTTCGGGGATAGCCTCGTCTTTCTTCTCGCCACTGATGACTGCTGTCGTCATTTTGCTGGGCGTCTCCGAGTTGCGGGCACGTATCTCTCCAATGTCCTTCTTCTCTACAGTAGGCGCATTGGTTCACGCCTAGCTTCTGGGTCCGGCCTCCGCCTTGACCCCGCCCTCTTCCTCTGCTCCGTCGATTAGGGACACCTCCCCTTTTCTGTTCAACTATGGCCGCAGCCAAAACAGCTGCTTTCTTCTTCATCTTTCTATCACATTCTCTCTGTCTTTCATTATCACGATTCACATACACTTTATGAGCAACTTCCAGTAACTGTGTTGCATTCATGCCCGCAAACCCTTCTAACTTCTGTAATTTACGTCTAATGTCTGGTTGAGACTGGTTTACAAAAGCAGAATTCACCATACATAAACTTCCTGGTGCCTCGGGATCATAGGGGGTATACATTCTGTATGCTTCAGTTAGTCTTTCATAAAAATCTGCTGGGCTCTCGTCTACACCTTGGATAACTCCTGCAACTTTGGAAAGGTTCATAGCTTTTTGGCCCCCCCTTTTCAGGCCTTGTAAAAAGCCTTGGCGAAAACGGGCTAGGGCTGTGGATCCTTCCTCTGTATTTGGATCCCAATGGGGGTCTTCATTCGGGAATTCTTTCTGAGCCGCTTCCCGATAGTCTATTCTGCTCTGCTCAGTCCCTGTCCCGGAGCTACAGGGTTATCTGACAGCCACTCAATAGCTGCTTTTCTAATTTGTGCTCGCTCTTCTGTCGTGAATAGGGTGGTCAGGAGCTGGCGGCAATCTGGCCAGGTGGGTTGGTGGGTTTCCATAATAGTAGTTACTAATTCTGTCAGCTCCTGGGGCTTACTAGTATAGGAGGCATAATGCGACCTCCAATTTAACAAATCAGTTGTAGAGAAAGGGATATACACATAAGTTAAGGGTCCTGCCACCACCTCTTCATTATCATTCTTTATGGGCACTCCTGGGACTTGCCGTAAAGGCAGCATCTTGGCGGGAGCTGTCTTTTGGGATCTAAGGACTGTTTTCTTAACTATCTTCCTGGGGACTACTTTAGCTTTCTCAACAGGTTTCACTTTGGGTGTATCTTTTGCCGGCCCGCTGGCACTAGCAACCACTTGTACGCTATCGTCTTCACTTTGGACATTTTCTTTTTCATCCTCTTCTCCCTCGACTTCTGACTCGCTTTTTATGGCATCCTCTTCTTCAGCTAATTCCTCTCTCTGCCCTCCAGGAGGGGGTTCAGGGGTTGGCTCCCGCTCCCGCCGTCTCTGGGGTTCTGGGGCAGGATGCCGGGCTACTCTTATCGGACCTGGGGTTTGAGGCTGTCTGGGAATTATCTCTGGGATCTACCAGGATGGGCTTCTTCCTGGACTTCTTATCCTGCTCTTTCATTCTAGGCTGTTCCGTTTTCTGTCTAGAATCTGTTTTAGCTAACATTATTCTGCACTGTTCCTCATAACAGCGCTGCGCCCAGGGGGGCGGATCTTCACAAATACTTAACCAGGAATCTATATAGGGGTACTGATCGGGGTGCGCTATCCGCACTCTACGATGTACTGACTGAATTATCTCTACATTAAACGTTCCCTCTCGGGGCCAGATGGGGTCTAGATCGGGCCACTCCCTAGTACACAAAATCTGCAAACGGGCTACTGTCATTTTAATACCATAATCTCCAGAATATCCCTCTTTAAAATGTGCAATCATACATTCTAATGGAGTGTTTCTAGTAGACCCCGCCCCTCCCATTTCGATGTGTGCGCGCAACAACAGACAAAAGGGAAAAGGAGGGCGGACCGTGGGTAAGGGGTCCTCACGGCCCTGGAAACGTATAAGGAATACAAATAACAAGACAAGACGACAATCGCTTCCCCCTTTTCGCGACCTGAACGCGGTCGCCCGGTCAGGAAATGCGCTATTCAGGGGTCCGCCTTCACTTGGTCCGTGCTGCCAGACCTCTCATTCACACTTCGTTCACACAATCATGCTAGCAACGTATCCCAGAATGCATTCGTTTCTATCTATTCTGACTAGTCTTTTTCCCAATTACAAAAAGGATGAGGGTTTCACCCGGCGAATTCCCATGCGGGGTTACTCGGCCCTTCCTTGAGAGGTGATCATGCTCTCTTACCAATTCCCAATATCTCGAGATTACAAATTCCAAATTCCAAGTTCCAATGGCAGTACTGCTCTTTCTATTTCTGTCTAGACACCAAATCAAAACTATACTCACCGGATCCGGTCCTCATACTTCCCAAGCAAGCGCATGAGTCGGACCTCGGACTCTCCTCACTCGGGTTCGAGGCGTTGGCTCCAGCCGGGCCCGGCACCCGTCGAGGTCCGACCAGCTCCCTCCGATACAAGGGACCGGTGGCGCCAGGGAGCAGCCCTCGTCGGAAGGGCGCGATCCCGGCAGGACCAAGCCTATAGAGGCGGAAAGTCGTGGTATATTGCCCTATATACACTTTGATTCCACAACTTCCCGGCCAACGCACCAAGAATATGTAGCAGCAAAGCGCAGACAAACCAATGATACCAGGAGTCTGTTCAAAAGGTCCAAATCATTTATTTGTGCACAAGTCTCAAGCAAGTCAATTTCAAAATGGCTGAGCAAAGTTTTCTAGCATTACAACAACTTTTATAGACTTCTGTTCCATTCTAGGTATAGACAAACATTTCATTGGTCCCGGTACTCTCCCGTACCTCCCGTACCCCTTCCATTGGTCCCGGTACTGATAAGATTATCCAATTATGATCCTTCAGTGGGCATGGCACCTGCATACCCCCCTTCTAGTCCCAATTACAATGGTCAGTTCATCAACTCGTTACTTTCACACTCTCAAGGCCATAGAGCCAATTTGTGCATGCAGGGGAGCAGGGCTCTGCAACTCATCTGTCAGCACTCCCAATTATATTCCTTGCAGATGTACTTTTTCTTATCAGTAACTTTTAAACACATTTTTCTGTATTTTTCCATCTCTCAGTTTTGCTTACCTAAGTTAG
Source organism: Ichthyophis bannanicus (assembly GCA_033557465.1). Lineage (NCBI taxonomy): Eukaryota > Metazoa > Chordata > Amphibia > Gymnophiona > Ichthyophiidae > Ichthyophis > Ichthyophis bannanicus. The sequence goes on along the minus strand of CM066035.1, from coordinate 154,553,678 downwards.
TTTAGTTCTCTTACAGAGTTCTATCCTACAATAGCAGCATATTGGGGGATGTGCAATTCCTATGTGCCTCTCCACAGGCTTCATTTACAGGTCAAGCTAGCCATGCTGGCCTGCTTATGTCAGACACCGTGGATCACAGGCCTTCACCTGCCACATTCCCCCCTTTGATTAATCTCACCCTATTACTTAATAAGGTGTGAGAATTAAATCACCTTTAGAAGAATCACATCATGATTGAAGGATTTCGACTAGGACTGGCCTTATACAAAGCCATTATTTTAGTGGCGGTCTTCCGCTCTACTGTACTATCAATAGTGTTATGAATGGAACGCATACATGGGATTAAACATGGTAATAAGAAGATAACAGCAACAAGGATTAGTACTAAAACAATGAAAGTCTTAAATCCTCCCACACATGAAAAGAGGTTAGCAAACCAGTTAGGAAATTTCAATGAGTGCCAAGTCTGCACTGGCACATAAGCATGTCTTTGCATATCTTTAGCAATTTCTTCAACTACTTGACCCTTATCATCTATTTTCAGACAGCAATTAGTTAAATTCAATTTACCACATACTCCTCCTTCAGCTGCTAGCAAATAATCAAGTGCTAAGCGGTTCTGATATATTGCAGTGCGCATCTGAGTACTTTGTCTAGCTAAAAGCGTAAGAGCATGACTAGTTTCGTTGGTTATTATTTCAACTACTGCTTGTAAGCGGATAATACGATTAATCATATAGACTGGGGTTCGGTAGCCCCACATACCATCATCATTCCAAGTGGCAGGCCCATAATACTCAATAATCCTTTCTGGTGGCCAATCATCACCCTGCCACTTCTCCCACTTGCCTATCTGTAAGGCTTCTCTTTTCTGTCTTAGTGCTCTTTTGTGTCGGTGGGTAGTGTACACAGGGTATCCTAATTGTTCTCCATGTGCAGTATTTAAAAGAAAGAAAGAAGGTCTGATGGTTCCTAAGACACATGCCCCTCGTTCTTTATAGAGAGCTCCATGGGCATGCAGAGTGGTGAAGGCATATTTGGAATCTGTATATACATTTAGCACAAGTTTCTCTCCTAACAATAATGCTCTGGTGAGTGCTATCAATTCGGCTTTCTGGGCTGATGTGCCTGAGGCTAGAGCTGATGATTCAACTACTTCGTGTTGAGTGACGACTGCATATCCGGCACAGCGTCGTCCATCGAGGATGAGACTGCTCCCATCAACATAATAGATTTGGTCAGGATTGTCTATGGGCACATCTGTCAAGTCGGGTCGACTGGAGAACACAGTTTCCATGACTTCGATACAGTCATGTTCTGGGAGTTCTTCACTGATAGGTATCAAGGTAGCTGGGTTCAAGGCATGACTCACTTCGAGTTGTATCTGTGGGTTCTCACATAACATGCTCTGGTATTTCAACATTCGGGAATTGGTGAGCCAATAATTTGCTTTTTGTTCCATAAGGGCAAGGACTGCATGTGGCACAGTGACTCGTATGTTTTGTCCTAGTGTGAGCTTGTCTGCTTCACTCACTAATAGCGCTGTAGCTGCAACTGCTCTCAGGCATGGTGGGCATCCTTTGGCCACAGGGTCCAATTGTTTCGATAGGTATGCTACAGGTCGCTCCCAATTTCCCAATTTCTGAGTCAACATGCCTAAGGCATTTCCCTGTGCTTCATGTACAAACAAGTGGAAAGGCTTGTGGACATCTGGTAGTCCAAGTGCTGGTGATGACATCAATTCTTCCTTTAGCTTCTTGAAGGCTGTATCCTGCTCAAGTCCCCACTCCAGTGGCGACTTTTCTTCTCCTTTTGTGGCTTCATACAGTGGTTTGGCAATTTGGGCGAAGTTGGGTATCCAGATTCGGCAATATCCTGCCGCTCCCAGAAAGGCTCTGACTTGCTTTCTGGTTGTTGGAGTTGGAATTCTGCATACTGCTTCTTTTCTTTCTCTGCCTAATCTTCGGCTTCCTTGGGTGATGCGAAAACCCAAGTATTTCACTTCTTTTTGGCATAGCTGTGCTTTTGCTCTGGAAACTTTGTATCCAGCTTCATCTAGTAACTGCAAGAGATCTTTGGTGGCTAGTATACATTCACTTTCTGATATGGCAGCTATCAGCAAATCATCCACGTATTGGAGAAGCACTCTCTTCCCCAGGGCCACTGGATAGCTTGAAAGGTCTTGATTCAGTGCAGCACTAAAGATGGTAGGCGAATTTTTGAATCCTTGGGGTAGTCGTGTCCAGGTGAGTTGGCCCCCTCTTCCAGAGATGGGGTCCTGCCATTCAAATGCAAACAATATTTGGCTTACAGGGGCTAATCTTATGCAAAAGAATGCATCTTTCAAATCCAGTACAGTGAAATGGGTAGCTTCAGCAGGTATCAGTCCTAGAAGAGTGTAAGGATTGGGTACAACTGGATGTATAGTTTCAACTGCATCATTTACTCTCCTTAAGTCTTGTACTGGGCGGTAATCATCCGTCCCAGGTTTCTTTACTGGCAAAAGTGGAGTGTTCCATGGGGATTGACATACTTTTAGTAGGCCATACTCGAGCAATCTTTGTAGGTGGCGATGAATGCCTTCAATTGCAGCTCTTGGGAGAGGATACTGTTTGACGTGCACTGGTGTAGCACTAGGCTTGAGGGTTACAATCACTGGAGCTATGTGCTTGGCTAGGCCTGGGGGACTGCCTTCTGCCCACACTCCAGGTGGTGCATGAATGTTCTTTAAAGTTTGTTCAAAATAAGTGTCTTGGATAGAGTCATCAATGTAATACCTCCATTCTTCTTCTCGGGGCACTGTCAGCAACATTACTCCTGCTGGTTTGGCTTGGGGATTTACTGTCATTTGCATTTCTCCTTGTTCAGAGAAGGATATTTGTGCTTGAAGCTTGGCTAACATATCTCGTCCCAGTAGTGGCACTGGACATTCGGGCATGTAAAGGAATTGATGAGTTATTTGCTGTCCTCCAAGACTTCTTTTTGTCTATTACTGAATGTTGTGCTCCAGTATCAACCATAAAGTCCATAATTTGGTCTCCTATTTGTATTCCGACCATAGGCTCCTGGAGACCTAAAGCAAACTTGGAGCCCGGTCTGTCCTAATCCACGTCATTTTCATCTTGGAGCGTTGTGGCCAATGCTTGAATGGCCCCTCCTCCTCTTTCTCGCTGGAATTGTTCTCGATTGGCTCCTCCTCGGTTTCGGGGATAGCCTCGTCTTTCTTCTCGCCACTGATGACTGCTGTCGTCATTTTGCTGGGCGTCTCCGAGTTGCGGGCACGTATCTCTCCAATGTCCTTCTTCTCTACAGTAGGCGCATTGGTTCACGCCTAGCTTCTGGGTCCGGCCTCCGCCTTGACCCCGCCCTCTTCCTCTGCTCCGTCGATTAGGGACACCTCCCCTTTTCTGTTCAACTATGGCCGCAGCCAAAAAATCTGCTTTCTTCTTCATCTTTCTATCACATTCTCTCTGTCTTTCATTATCACGATTCACATACACTTTATGAGCAACTTCCAGTAACTGTGTTGCATTCATGCCCGCAAACCCTTCTAACTTCTGTAATTTACGTCTAATGTCTGGTTGAGACTGGTTTACAAAAGCAGAATTCACCATACATAAACTTCCTGGTGCCTCGGGATCATAGGGGGTATACATTCTGTATGCTTCAGTTAGTCTTTCATAAAAATCTGCTGGGCTCTCGTCTACACCTTGGATAACTCCTGCAACTTTGGAAAGGTTCATAGCTTTTTGGCCCCCCCTTTTCAGGCCTTGTAAAAAGCCTTGGCGAAAACGGGCTAGGGCTGTGGATCCTTCCTCTGTATTTGGATCCCAATGGGGGTCTTCATTCGGGAATTCTTTCTGAGCCGCTTCCCGATAGTCTATTCTGCTCAGTCCCTGTCCCGGAGCTACAGGGTTATCTGACAGCCACTCAATAGCTGCTTTTCTAATTTGTGCTCGCTCTTCTGTCGTGAATAGGGTGGTCAGGAGCTGGCGGCAATCTGGCCAGGTGGGTTGGTGGGTTTCCATAATAGTAGTTACTAATTCTGTCAGCTCCTGGGGCTTACTAGTATAGGAGGCATAATGCGACCTCCAATTTAACAAATCAGTTGTAGAGAAAGGGATATACACATAAGTTAAGGGTCCTGCCACCACCTCTTCATTATCATTCTTTATGGGCACTCCTGGGACTTGCCGTAAAGGCAGCATCTTGGCGGGAGCTGTCTTTTGGGATCTAAGGACTGTTTTCTTAACTATCTTCCTGGGGACTACTTTAGCTTTCTCAACAGGTTTCACTTTGGGTGTATCTTTTGCCGGCCCGCTGGCACTAGCAACCACTTGTACGCTATCGTCTTCACTTTGGACATTTTCTTTTTCATCCTCTTCTCCCTCGACTTCTGACTCGCTTTTTATGGCATCCTCTTCTTCAGCTAATTCCTCTCTCTCTCTGCCCTCCAGGAGGGGGTTCAGGGGTTGGCTCCCGCTCCCGCCGTCTCTGGGGTTCTGGGGCAGGATGCCGGGCTACTCTTATCGGACCTGGGGTTTGAGGCTGTCTGGGAATTATCTCTGGGATCTACCAGGATGGGCTTCTTCCTGGACTTCTTATCCTGCTCTTTCATTCTAGGCTGTTCCGTTTTCTGTCTAGAATCTGTTTTAGCTAACATTATTCTGCACTGTTCCTCATAACAGCGCTGCGCCCAGGGGGGCGGATCTTCACAAATACTTAACCAGGAATCTATATAGGGGTACTGATCGGGGTGCGCTATCCGCACTCTACGATGTACTGACTGAATTATCTCTACATTAAACGTTCCCTCTCGGGGCCAGATGGGGTCTAGATCGGGCCACTCCCTAGTACACAAAATCTGCAAACGGGCTACTGTCATTTTAATACCATAATCTCCAGAATATCCCCTCTTTAAAATGTGCAATCATACATTCTAATGGAGTGTTTCTAGTAGACCCCGCCCCTCCCATTTCGATGTGTGCGCGCAACAACAGACAAAAGGGAAAAGGAGGGCGGACCGTGGGTAAGGGGTCCTCACGGCCCTGGAAACGTATAAGGAATACAAATAACAAGACAAGACGACAATCGCTTCCCCCTTTTCGCGACCTGAACGCGGTCGCCCGGTCAGGAAATGCGCTATTCAGGGGTCCGCCTTCACTTGGTCCGTGCTGCCAGACCTCTCATTCACACTTCGTTCACACAATCATGCTAGCAACGTATCCCAGAATGCATTCGTTTCTATCTATTCTGACTAGTCCTTTTTCCCAATTACAAAAAGGATGAGGGTTTCACCCGGCGAATTCCCATGCGGGGTTACTCGGCCCTTCCTTGAGAGGTGATCATGCTCTCTTACCAATTCCCAATATCTCGAGATTACAAATTCCAAATTCCAAGTTCCAATGGCAGTACTGCTCTTTCTATTTCTGTCTAGACACCAAATCAAAACTATACTCACCGGATCCGGTCCTCATACTTCCCAAGCAAGCGCATGAGTCAGACCTCGGACTCTCCTCACTCGGGTTCGAGGCGTTGGCTCCAGCCGGGCCCGGCACCCGTCGAGGTCCGACCAGCTCCCTCCGATACAAGGGACCGGTGGCGCCAGGGAGCAGCCCTCGTCGGAAGGGCGCGATCCCGGCAGGACCAAGCCTATAGAGGCGGAAAGTCGTGGTATATTGCCCTATATACACTTTGATTCCACAACTTCCCGGCCAACGCACCAAGAATATGTAGCAGCAAAGCGCAGACAAACCAATGATACCAGGAGTCTGTTCAAAAGGTCCAAATCATTTATTTGTGCACAAGTCTCAAGCAAGTCAATTTCAAAATGGCTGAGCAAAGTTTTTCTAGCATTACAACAACTTTTATAGACTTCTGTTCCATTCTAGGTATAGACAAACATTTCATTGGTCCCGGTACTCTCCCGTACCTCCCGTACCCCTTCCATTGGTCCCGGTACTGATAAGATTATCCAATTATGATCCTTCAGTGGGCATGGCACCTGCATACCCCCCTTCTAGTCCCAATTACAATGGTCAGTTCATCAACTCGTTACTTTCACACTCTCAAGGCCATAGAGCCAATTTGTGCATGCAGGGGAGCAGGGCTCTGCAACTCATCTGTCAGCACTCCCAATTATATTCCTTGCAGATGTACTTTTTCTTATCAGTAACTTTTAAAACACATAATTCTGAATTTTTCCATCTCTCAGTTTTGCTTACCTAAGTTAGTTTAGTTCTCTTACAGAGTTCTATCCTACAATAGCAGCATATTGGGGGATGTGCAATTCCTATGTGCCTCTCCACAGGCTTCATTTACAGGTCAAGCTAGCCATGCTGGCCTGCTTATATCAGACACCGTGGATCACAGGCCTTCACCTGCCACAAGAGGGCCTGCATGACAGTTTCACCTGCTCCCCATAGACATTGAATGTGACAAGGATTAGAGTACAAAGAGGCATAGAATGATGGCGTATGTGTAGCTAGCAAATGTACCAACATCTAGCCCCATGTCCAACCTGTCATGCTTCCATATGCTATTGTGAAGGGAGGGGGCATTGCATCTGCAGCATGCGAGAGTGCATGTGTTGCACTGGCCAGTTTTTCAGGGTCCATGGCTAAGGACATGACATTATATGGGTGTACAATCATGGCACTATGTGCAATGCTCACTTCCACAAGCTGTGTAAGGGGACACAGTATTTGGGGATGTGTCAAACGTAGGCCATTGTGGGCCAACATGCACTCAAAGCCTGTCTGCTGCCCAATTTCCAGTGCACCTTGCATTGCCTTAGTGTTCCACAAGTTCAAAGTAAAATGTACAGAAATGAAGAGGATTATGGGTATTGTCTAGATCAGAGCAGTTTGCACATGATATAATTGAGTCAGAGTGTAGGTAAATGGCTGAGCCATCCTAACGTAGGTCTGCCAAAAGCATGGCCAGGGTGCACACATCAGTTTATTCTGAGAGGCCACTCTCATTTTGACCGAGCTGTGACCATATCATGACTATGCATACACATAGTGCTATATTGGGTCAAGCTGTAGTAATATGGGTGTTGTGTCTTTATTGCAGTCCAGTCACTAGCCATGTCTTCATGGTGACTATGTGTGCATGCAGACCAGGCACAGATATCATGTGAATGGCTGATACTGTATATAGTTGCCTAATAAATGGTGGCAGACTGTGATTGATCTTGTGGATAAGAAATCTTATGAAAGAGATGCAATCTTCTTGTCCTTGGTGCCTTGGAACCTGAGTCTGCATATGGATTATGCAAGTCCTGCAGGTTAGTGTCAGCACTACCACTTCCTAGCTATTCAACACTCACTGCATGCATGTTCTTGGAAAACAGTTGCAGCTACTCTAGGGCATGACACAGCATAGACCTTGGCCAGCAGTTGTACAGCACAATGGCCCCCATGGATATGTCATTTCAACATACTGCAGTTAAATACCATATCAACTGGCCAGTACCACACACTGCATGCAACACTTGCAGCAATCTAATAAATCCTGTCCAAAACATGGAAAAAACATTGATTTTAGTGTGTGTTTTGTAGAACAGGCAACGTGTGGACCTCCATACATTTAGTGTGGCTGTTGCAAAAGAACCCTTGCCTATGGGCTGCTTGTCATGTGCCTGAAACACACAATGTCCCTGTATATGACAGAGCTGGTGTGATGTTTCACACCATTCTCAATATAGTTAAACTGGGGTGGAACAGCAATGGCAAAATGTGAATTTAGCTGATCTGAATGTGACGTGCATCATGGGAACATGAGGGAGCTAAGCAATAGAGACATTCAGGAACTGTGGTGACTGTGATGACTGGAGCAGTAGCTACTGCCTGCATGTCATGTATGATGATGGAGGAAATGTGCTTGACCTCCTGGACAGAGCAGGATGGTCCCCAAAGGACCTCATGGGTCATGCATGAGGTCTGAGTTTTTAGTATTTTATTTATTTATTTAACACTCATTTATATACCGCATCTTCCAGAGATCAGTGGCGGTGTATAATCAACAACAAATTAACAAAGCGAGGTTTGTTTTACATAGAACATCTTAAATTTTACATAGAACGTCTTAAATTAAACAAAGCTAAGTCTAGTAAACTAAACAGTATATTTAAACTGGAACAGTGTGAATAACAATTAACTAACAATGTAGTGTCTATAAAGCGTAAGACAGTACATAACAGATACAACTATATACATGTGGAGGTATTAGGGCATGAGAGATTGGGTCGTCAATTCGTTTCAGCTATGTGCATTGTCCATTTAAGTGGGAGGGTTTGTACTTTGTGGTCAGATACCTGTTTAGCCTTTAGTATGGGCAAAAGTAGAGATCTGCCACTGTACAGCAACTCACAAATGGGAATGCATGGCTTGTGCATGTCCTGCCTCAGGGGAAGGTGCCACATTGCAGCCCAGCACACCAATGTGTATAATAGTTCTGGTGGGATAGGCAGCATGATCTCAGATGTGACTTGTCCGTGGGAGAAGAGATGTATACTGCCAATCAGTGACAGTAATGTCCATGCAGTATTGAGTGTCCAGTGCTGTCCGTACTGCATGTGCACTGCTGCAGGCAGTACCTAGGTGTGGTTTCTCACTGCCTCTGTATGTGGAAGCTAAGAACATAAGAACATAAGATATGCCATACTGGGTCAGACCAAAGTCCATCAAGCCCAGTATCCCGTTTCCAACAGTGGCCAATCTAGGTCATACGTACCTAGCAGTTTCCCCAAAAGACACAGGTTCCGCAATGCTTGTACTGGGTCAAGCATTGATATCCAAGTCCCTTCTTAATAATGGTTTAAAGCTACAGTAGGTTGTGTCCTGTACTGAGCTGTATCCATCTCACACAGGGACCTGATGTCATTTCAGGTCCAGACAGTGCAACAATGTCACAGCAGGACTTTAGAAAGGCTAAAAGATCTGTGTTCTAAATCCCAGTTGTGTTCTATGTGACTTTGGGAAACCTATATGAAGATACTGACTGGAACACTTTGGAGGTATAATTGATTATACGGCTTCCACCAGCCTGATCTTTGTTTTGGGTCTGCCCACATACACATTGCATGTGGGGACCAACATATATGGCATTGTGATTATACGAATACTCATAAATATGTTATGAAGTGATCAAAAAGTATTGAGACTTTTTGTGTAGCTATTTAATAATATGTCACACCACAGTGGTATTAAGCATGAAATGACCTAGTTATGAACTCTGAATGTGCAGAATGAAGCATGGCTGTAGCACACCTGTACTTTTTTTAATCATGTGATGTCTGTTATCGTGTAAAAGCAGGTCATCAGATTTACAATGAGTGAAACAATTGAACAGCGAATTTGCATTAAATTCTGCCAGAAACTTGGAGATTCCTGCAAAGAGACTTATGACAAGTTACATCAAGTGTATGGGGATGAATGCAAGGTTGTGCTCAAGTTGTGACTAGTACAAAAGTTTCTAAGAGGGCCACCAAAGTGTTGATAGTGACTAACGTTCTGGAAAGCCATCAATAGCAAATACGTCAAATGGAGAAAACACAATACAACAGAGATAAAACAACTATATTTAACAACGCTAAAGCAATATGATGAACACATTAAACACACAAAAAAAGAATACCACACAAATTTAATTGATTCAGCCATCAACAAGCCCAGAGAGCTTTTTGAAATTGTGAAGACACTAACAAAAGAACAAAAAACAGAAAGTGAAGTAATAATTGAGCCACAGAGTTTTGCGGATTATTTAAAAGACAAATTTCATTCTAAAAGAGAATCAAAAATTATAATTAACAAAAATTCAGTCTCGCATAATAGGATTTGGGATTCATTCATGCCTCCATCAAAGGATCAACTAGCCCATATCATTTCAACAATAAATACAAGCACCTCTCCCTCTGATCCTTGTCCAGTATCATGGATCAAAGCCACTAAATCAAGCTTCCTTCACATTATACAACACATGGTGCACATTTCACTTACTCAAGGTCTATTGCCAGGGCAATTAAAACTTGCATCTGTCAGACCAATCCCCCCAAAAAATACTTTAGACAAGAACAACCCAGCCGCATATCGGCCAATATCTAGTATCCCATTTTTAGCTAAGATTATTGAAAAAACTGTTCAGCTTCAACTTCAAGATCATATTGATATTTACGCTCCTTTAGACGATAATCAACATGGTTTTCGGCCAAATCACGGAGTAGAAACCCTAATTATTTACCTTTTCGACAATATACTCCGTACCATAGATGACTCTAAGAAAGGCATCATAATGATCTTTATCGACATCTCCGCGGCATTTGACTCTGTGGATCACAAAAGATTACTAAACAGATTAGAGGAGATCGGACTTTATGGTACCACATTAAAATGGTTTCAGTCATATCTTACAGAGAGACACTTACAAGTAAAGATAGGTGACAAAGCATCTCAACCCATAAGAGTTTTACAAGGAGTTCCACAGGGCTCTGCCCTCTATTCCCTTTTATTCAATATCTACATACAACCAATTTGCAACATCCCTTCAAAGAATGACATTAAGTACACCATCTATGCAGATGATATAATGATATTTACACCTGTGTCAATCAATAACCCTGACTATCATAGAATTACAGATTGTCTCCTACAAATGTCTGATTGGTGTAAATGTAATAACATGGAAATCAATTTCAACAAAACTGAGGCCTTATTTGTATCTCGAAACCCTGATTTCCCTCCTCCACCTGACATCTTGATAGAAGATTCTATTATTCCCATTAAATCTGAAGTAAAATATCTTGGGGTGACCCTTGACAGAGAAATGAATCTGAAAACACATATAAGTAAGACAATCAGGAGCGCATATTACAGAATGAAGATTATTAGAAGATTAAGACCACTACTCGAAACAACCCACTTCCGTAACGTCTGCCAAGCTTTAATCACGCCATTATTTGATTTTTGTAATCCTATATATCTTGGCCTTCATAAGCAGTCACTAAAACCTTTGCAACTCGCGCAAAACACTGCTGCTCGAATAATCTTCGGATTATCAAGCCAGGAACACATAACTCCTATTATGAAGGAGCTACATTGGCTACCTATAGCTTATCGTATAAAATATAAAACCACTATATACATTTTCAAAATCAAACATCACTGTTCTGCAAACAGTCTGGCTACTCTCATTCAATCAGACGTCAGCAAAAGACCTAGAAGATTAGGATCTACCAATAGAGTCAACACATCACTTGACTTTAGAAAAGCACGTAAAGAAACAACAGAAAGGGCATTCTCGTTTGCGGCACCAAAGATTTGGAACTCTCTTCCAAATGATTTAAGAGCAGCTCAGGACCTTAAAGACTTTAGAAAGCAACTAAAAACTGTCCTGTTTATTGAGCATTATGGTCTAACTGAATAATTAATTCAATGTTTAAGAGAAAAACAATCATTTAGTAAGCTGTATTATAGCTCACGTTGTATTATAGTACACAATGTAAATAGCGCTTTATATCTTTCTGTAAAACACACTATGTTACTTTACATGTAATTATCATTACTACATGTTCATATTATCACTGCTTTTATATTTCTTGTTTGTTAAACCGCTTTGATTGTTTGATAAGGCGGTATAAAAATATCATTAAATAAATAAAATAAATAAATAAATCAATGAGCAGGAATGAAGACAAAGTTGAAGCAATTTGTGCTGAATATGCTCAAATCATCAGTTGACTATCAGGGAGCTTGCTGAGGACATGGACATCAGTTTCAGGTCAGTATAGTCCATTCTTACTGTCAATTTGGGGATGAGATGTGTGTCTACAAACTTTGTGCTGAAACTCCTGTCCTCGACCAAAAAGAAGATCGACTGTCTATAGCCAGGGACTTGCCGGAATGCGTTGAAAATGACTCAGATTTCATCAAAAAGATTATTACTGGTGATGAATCATGAGTTTATGGTTATGACCCAGAAAATAAGGCTCAGTCTTCACAGTGGAAGACTCCAAACTCTCCCAGACCCAAAAAAGCCTGTCAAGTGAGGAGTAATGTCAAGGTAATGCTCACAGTTTTCTTTGATTACCAGGATATGGTTCATTATGAGTATGTGCCAAAAGCCCAAATCATCAATAAGGAGTATCATGTCCAAATTCTGACTCGTTTGAAAGATGCGGTTCATCATACTAGGCCAGAGTTGCACAGGAATGGTGAATGGTTGTTTCATCACGATAACACCCCAGCTCATGTATCACATCTTGTCCAGCAGTTCTTGGCCAAACACCAAATCGAGCAAACTCATCAGCTTCCATACTCACTTGACCTCACACCCTGTGACTTTTTCTTGTTTCCAAAACTGAAATTACCACTGAAAGGAAGTAGATTTGATGACTTGGAGACCATTAAGCAAAATTTGACACAGCAGCTTCACAGCATGATGAAAGCAGCATTTCAAAATTATTTTCAGCAGTGGCAGGAATGCTGGAGGAAGTGTTGTTTTATTGGAAGGCGACTACTTTGGAGGAGACTGAATAGTAACTGTCAGTATTGAAATTCTTGTGCTATTGTACAAGTTTTAATACTTTTTGTTTGCACCTCGTATGTGTCATGGAATCTGCACACTGCACACTTATTTCGCATCTCAAGGCTTGTTCCTGGAGGTCAAACAGTGACCCCACGATCTGCATGCACAATAGGTTATGGCATAGTCCTATGAGCAAAATGTGAACGTAAAGCATACACTGTGGTCTGCCAACCATGAAGTGATTCTAGTAATGGACTAGAGACACACAACTTGTTCCACCGAGCGATGGGGAAGCAGTGTACCACAACCGCAAGCGCTTCCATTCCCTGAATGTGCAGGTGGTGTGTGATACTAATATGCACATACTGAATGTGGATCCAAGGTTTTGCAGGGTCCACCCATGACTCCTATATTCTCCAACACTCAGCACTATTCCAGCAGTTTGAAGATTGCCAATATGAAGACTGCATATTGTTGGGTGAATACATTCTGACGTTTTCCATTATGGCTTGTGTCAGGGACATAATGACAGGCTGTCCATACCATAAAGTAATAAGACAGTAGAGTATGTACTGTGAAACCCAGTCAGATGTCATTTTCCAGAGCAAGGCAGACCAGGGATAGGGCGCAGACATATTCGGTGTGCATTTTCATGTACCGTGTTTCAAAGCCTCATACCCTTCACCCATCTATGACTGAGGGCAACTGTGCATGTGTTCCAAGCTCATCATGTCTGCCAAGAGGCTAGGTTATGCATTGCCAATATCCTCAAGTATGTAAGTCTTATTATGTATAGTGGCAGGGCCAACACCTAGAGTCAGGGTAAATCATGTGACAAGAGGATGCCAGTAGCTGTACTGCTGAATGAAACTATATTGTATTAGCATTGAACTGTGATATATGCAGGCATGTCTCATAACCCTTTCTGTTCCATCACTATTTACACTGCTCATCAGTGTAAATATGAGCAGCCTTATACTATGGCCAGCTGGGAGGGTGTGCAAAGCTCAGTGTTTCTGCCTAAGTATTGGCTGTGGCTCTGATAACATCTCCTAGGATGTGTAGGCAGTATGGATATTGGCTGGGGACTATACACAGCAATGGGATCTCAGAATCTACTACCACAATCTTGAATGGCAAAGACGGTCACACAGTCAGGTGACCTGCCAAACTAGGATGTGGTGTACTCACAGCTAGTCCAGACATCTGTGAAGCTGGGCTCTAGAGAGTGCATCAGTACTTCACTAAAGACACACACTGACCAGGTCACAGCTAGCTATCCCCTGATCTCCCAACTGGTATGCCAAACATATACATGCAAATTGTACACATTTACAATTGAGGCCAAGTAAGGAATTGTGGGTCAGCACTGTAGCCTTGCTGAATATGGATTAGGGGACCTGCATGCAGAATAAAAATGTGTAGAGTGAAGTGGCAGAAACTAGGCATAGGAATTCCCATGTTTCAAAACACATATCTCCTGTAATGCAGTGAATCTATTAGATACAGTCTGTTCTTAACAGTGGCCTAAAGAGATCATTGCTGCCAGTCCTTTCTCTCAAACATTCCCTAGTTGATTCAATTAGTGTCCTAATACCTAAGGTCATTGGGAGGGCACATACTGAAATCACAGATGGGATATGGTACACTCTGTCCTCTATATAGCTGTTTATATCCTCTCTGAAAACCAGCTCTATGTGGAGGAATAGCTGTCACTGCATTGGACTGAGATGTGCATGCTAACACATATGGTCAAAGTGCTGTCTGATGAGCTGCCCCACCACATAGAAAATCATTGCCATTGGACTCATGTAATGGATGCAGGAAACGAGTTGGAGATATGTTATCTCCCAACAGTCAGAATGTGAATCTGGGAAGATGCATTAAGAAACTATACATGAGAAATTCAGAGTGGCAGACTCAATAACAATTAGGCCCATGATGAACTAGCTATGTAACCAGCCACAACTGGACCATATCACACCTGTATAACAGGATGCAGTCACAGAGGACTACAGAAAGAAATTAGGAGCAGGGTTGCCATCACTGCCATAAGGTCACACATTTGTGCTCATCTGTGCAATTTGCTACTTTCACCACTACATTCTGTTGGTGAACAAGAATGTCACCAACACCATGATGCTGCCTTAGATAAGTTAGCACTACATATGCAGGTTCTATGTACATCTAAGTGATATATTAGTATAGTAGAAAAGAAGATTTCAATTACTAGTTGCCATCTCTCTGTCCCTCACAAAAGGACCTGCTGAAACACTAGGCAAACCTAGGCTGGTGCCTAGTACAGCAGCCTCTGGAGGGCAGCAAAAGCAGGGCATTAAATGCTAAATACTAGATTTTGACAGATGTAGGGGGTATAAAACTTGAGGTTTGCCTTTTTTATTAGTAATGATTGTCAGCATTATTCATTAATATATATATTTATTTTTTTATGTTTTAAGCTGCATCCCCTCCCCCTGAGGAAGGCAAACACCAAAATGTGTAGGGTTTGTTTGTTTTTTAACACATAAAGGCACCTGTGATCTCCATACACCACTCGCTTGCCATGAACAATTTGTCCAGATGCACTCTGCAAAACATATATACAATAATACTCCTGAAAACCTGCAACCTAGCCACACACTCATGGTGTCTGACACAGCATGAAGGCCTCGATGTCAGAAATGGCAGAAAAACATTGAGCTGGTGTGTTCTGAGACCCATGCAGGAGCCTCAGGACAAACCATGAACATGACATTGAGGCTAGCTTGCAATGAGCAGTACTGTGTGTTCTACAGACCTGTCTCAGAGGGAGTCATGACAGTCTGCCTGGCATAAGCACCTCCCCTCTGCAGCCATATTTGTCTGCCTCAGGGATGGTTTGCTCAATGTGAAAAGTTAAGGGACGGGACTCCTAATGTAGAAGCACAATGCTAATGATGTGTGCCATAGGAGTTTGCAGGCTGGGTACCATGGCATGACAGTGTCACATAGGCAATCAATGATTCTGTCATATGTAGCCAACAGAGACATGTTCCCAAGTCTTGTGGCCTTGCAAAGGTCAGACAAGGTTCAGTTGTTGTTTACTGTGATATGCGTCATTTGGGAATGTCTATAGGTTTATCAGACGGTGCATAATGTATGTCAGTAAACAGCAGAGTGTCTCCCCTGTTTGTGAGTATGTACATTGGCCCCATGGAGCACATGGCAGTAAGGTTATGGCAATGACTCTCAAGGTTATGGCAATGACTCTCAATTCACTGTCACTCAGGTCCCTGAGAAGTGAGTTTAAGAGACCGCATTTCAGGCTGCATGTCAGCATGTGTGGGTGCATCATTGACACACCCTTGGAGGTACATGTGTAGTCTCTAACTGAACTGCCCCAAGGGTATGTCCAGCAAGATCACAAGATGATCACTGATTGCATGGCCACCATTGGAGCATGTGTGGATCCTAAGGCTGGATGGTGTGTCTCAGCGGTCATGACTTGAGGTTCGTGAAGTCTCTGTAATCCACATACTGTACATAATTGTGAATTGGAGTTCCCGTACACATGGTTGGATAGAAAGGCATGGGAGCTGCACATTGTGTGTGCACACACATGTGCTGAATGGATGTAATGGTAACTACTATCAACAACTGCAAGTGTGGACATGAGGATGATGACAGCTGTCCCAACACTATGGTATGTGTGTCCCTCAGTGAAAAGGCTGGAGGGGACCTGATGGTGTCTGAACCTATGCCTCCAGATGGTGGTGAATGCAAAAACACATATCCACATTTGCTCAATGGGAGATTAGCAGTGCTAGGATCTTAGCAAAGATAGAAATGGTGGAATGGGCAGAACATCACCTGTTAGGGATATGTGACTATGGCACACATTGGCAGCGCACACCAAAGGCACACATGTACACACATATCACTATGCCACCAGGATACACAGACAGTGTTTTGTAACACACAGGTTGACTAGCTCATTTACCACAATACCACAGTTGCAACTGCCATTCTAACAAGAGGTGCCCTCCCATGTGAACTAACAAAGACATATGAGATCCATCAAAGACAATTAAATAAGGGAACTGTTCTGTGTGTGGGATGGCTAAATCATGATAAGGGGGAGAATGATATGTAAATCCTGAAATATTGCTGCCAAGAGCACAGCTGATTTACACACATCAGATGTGCAGACATAGGGTAGAGGGTAAGTGTACAGGTCACAGTTCCTACAAGAAAAGACTATGGAATGATTCATGTACACATGTAGCAAGACAACCATATTTATAATTTAGTGAAAGAAATACACACATTGCTATGTGGACAGTGACCTCCATGTAAAACATGCTCCTCTGAACAAGTCTATCATTGTTTGAGAGGATGTCCCCATCCCCTCCTTGATGCTCTGCCTGCAACTCCAGCAGTGCCAGTACAGCTTGTCCCTGGTGCCAGTGGTTGTTGGGGCTGTTTCAGCAGCTGTCCAATTGTTGCATAGAGTTGGTTAATTGCACTTGTCACTGAGGTGGACATCTCCTCAAATGCAGCTCTGACTGAGTGTCCATCAACAGATATGCATCCTTGCATATCCACCAGATCTTGGGAAGATGTCAGAAGAAACACAAGATCAGACATTTGCTGCATAAGCAGACATCATGTTGGGGAAGATGGTGGTAGTGAAATTTCTGAGACATGTCAATACATGTTTTGTGCACATGGCTATATGCTGTATAGTGACCCAGCCTCTAGGAAACAACTCCCAGTAGATGTGCCCATGTGGAGACATGGCATGGCATCAGTCCCATAGTGTAATCTGTGCAGCATTTTACAGATGGGATTCATTTCCTATTGAATGCCCACAGATACGTCACATGTAGGGTCAGATGTGATCCACGTCAACACTCTTTCCTGGTAGTCAATGTGCCTGTATGTGCTGCATATCATGGTTGAATGCCTCCCCCTCCCCCCCTCACAAAAGCACTAGTGCGGAAGGCTCACATTGTATGTGTTTTATTGTACCAGGCAGTGTTTTGGAGGAGACATGTCTGCATCATGTCCACATTCATTCCCTGATCTTGTGTGGATTGATATGAAAGGATGTGAGGGGATATGTTGATATGAGGGAGAGTAGCAATGTACATCTGTATTGCCAGATCCCTGTGCAGACCTACAAAATAGTTACTAGTTCAGCCCTGAGCAAATCAAATTGGATATGTGGTGCATCATTCCAAAGGCCACACAATATACATCACAATACACAGCAGAGATTTGGCATTACAGGTGTGATTCACACATAAGCATCTGGATACCGGACAGTAAGGTCTGTACATGGCCTTCATCTACTGACATCAGTCCAATGAAGAGTTGTCAAGCACCATTTGGATAGACATCACTATCCAAACACAGGATCCAGACACCTCACACAAACACCACACATTGGTGTTTGGGAAGAGAGAAAAGGAGGGGTTGGAGGCGGAGGCACCTTAAGGAGAGAGTTGAGAATTGTAATAAGAGAGTGAGGGTCAGAGGCAAGAGAATTAGTCAGGTGGACATAATAGTCCTGTTTGGTGAGTGCTATGACTGACTGGACAGAACCAAGCATGATTTTGTAGTGTAGAAAGTTTGCAAGGGTGTGGGATGTGAGCCAAGTTTGCTCAGCAGCATGGGCACAGGAATGTAGATAGCAGGTAGTTGAAGACAGCCAGGGCTGGGGTGCAATACATCACATGGGATGTGGCATGGATGGAGCAAGAACATCTAGAGCAGATGAGAATGCAGTGTTATAGGAAGCTACTGCCTCATCAACAGACTCAGATGAGACAGTGGAAGAGAGAAGTGAAGTGACAGTAGTGGAGAGAGTTGATGGGTTGATAGCATGAAGGTTTCTAAAAGTTTCTAAAGAGATTGGAAGACTCTGGTCGAGATTGAGGCAGGGGGTCATGAAGAGTGATGTTCAGCAGTTGATAGATGAGGGAAGAGCTGAAGTACAGAAGTTTGAGGGTAAGCAATCAGAGTAGAAGACAATGTTGAGGCAGTGGCCGTGGTAGTGAGTGGGGTAGTAGAGCAAAGCTGGGGTGAAATGAGGAGGTGAGGAAAAGCATAGAGGACAGAGGGGTTATCAACATGAATGTTAAAATCCCTGAGAATAAGAAAGGGGAAGATGATCCCAGAAAGAAGAAAAACCATGAGTCAAAGTCAATGAGAGAGGTAGAAATGGACTTGTTAGGGGGTTGATAAACCACAACTATCCAGAGAGGTAGTAGAGTAAAAAGGCAGAAGGAGTGGACTTTGAAGGAAGGAAAGGAGTCAGACTGAGGCAGAAGGAGGGTTTGAAATTGGCAGGAATGAGTGAGTAAAAACACCACCACCACCTTGGCCACTAGGATGAGGTGCATGGGAGAACTAGTAGCCGTAAAGGCAGAGGGCAGCAAATGAAGCTGAGTCCTCAGGGAAGAGCCGGGTCTCACAGAGATTAAGAAAATGGAGAGCATTAGCGATAAAGAGTTCATGAATGAAGGAAAGCTTATTTGAGATGGAGTATGCATTCCACAAGGTATAAGAAACAGGGTGAGAGAAGAGGGAAAGTAGAGGGCTATGAATAAGATTTGAGAAGGTGGGTCTAGATCAGACCTGGAAGTGTGATTGAAGTCTGGGGGGGGGCCAGGGTTAGGATTTATATCTAAAGATGACAGAAGAAGCAGAAGAGTGTGGGGTAGAGAGGAGACAGTACGGCGGTAGTGAGGGTGAGGTTGTTGCAGAGAGAGGTGATGTCTGAATAAGAGAGAGAAAATGGTGAAGCTCAAGAGATGATGATAGGGTAGATGAGAAGATGGTGGTAGAAGTAAGGATGGTGGAGAGGGGATGCTAAGGAGGGGGGACTTAAGGCTGTTGGTAAGAGGGGAGAAGATTAGGGAGTGTCGATAATAGGAAGAGAGCGTGATGTGAAGCCATAATAAAGGAAACCGAGAGGAGAACTGACGTCAGGCAAAAATTATGAAGGAAAGGCAAGAGAAAGACTTCAGGGAATTGGGGTGCCCCTATCAGTAATAGTTGTGATGAGCCCAAGACAGCTATGAAATACTGTTAGCCATGGGGTGGGTGGGCTGTGCGGTGGGAGGGAGGGTCAATTAGGAAATGAAAAAGAGATGCCAGAGACAGACAACTGGAAATAAGACAGGTGAACCAGATTATAATCCAAAAATGCAGAGAAAGTAAAAAAGCACACTAACAATAATAAAATAGCTAACTAAATAAATATATACATATCAAGATAATCAGAAAGGACTCACAAATAGGCAGTAAAAAGTGTGTCCCTGGAGTTGGCAGCAGAGCTAGTAATGGAGTTGCACCTTCCACAGGAAGAAGTGGCAAATGGCAGAAGCACATGTGGGGAGGGGAGATGAAGAGGGTTAGACAATGCCTCAATTGCGGTGGGGGACTATACTAACTGCACAAACAGGTATGTTAACAAGCAGGCAGGGGGATATTTACAACACTCAGTGAAGAGCAGCACAGACAGAGGTAGCAGCGATTAAGAGATGTGCATTGTGGCCTCATGAATGTAGGTGTATATATTGTGTGGAGACCATGAATCAATGATATCACCAGGGAAGTTGTGTACTGCTGTACCCCACCAGCACCAGTCCTGCATGGGTAAGGAGCTGATACACATGCAGTGTATGGATTGCTGCACATAGGCAGGAGCCAAGGTACCACCCTTTGAGACAAATCCTAACTGCTGTGATGGTTGGCCACATCCCACTTGAAGGTACGCCAATAGAGGACTATAGGCCACGACATGGTGCTTAGAGGGGTCAGTGCTGCACATACCCGATTGTAGCCTACATGGCTATAGGACACAGCCACCCTGTAATTGGGGACATCGGTGTGGTGCAATCACATACCCCAGTTGGCAATTAGGCACCATGCTTACTCTGTCCCATGTCTCCTGTGTGAGCTACAGGTAACACAATGTACTTAGTACTCACAAAGGAATGTACCACACATGCATGAAAACCAACCTGAGAGGTCCTCATGACTTCCGTGGTGTAGGTGACAAGATTGGACAGGAGACCCGCCATAATGTCCCATGGCCTTCGTAGTGCAGCCACTGCACATTCCACCTGGGTTTCCAGCTTGCCAGCTCCTGCCATCTCCACAACATCCTCCATTCCACCTGTCTCCTGGGATCAGTCCTGCACCTCATTCATGCTTGTCATAGGTGACTGAGCCATCATGCCCAGAGACATTATCACCATGCCACTCGCTGCCACTCAGGGATGCCTCCTCCTTGGTGGATTCCTGTGCGCCGTTGCTGAGGCTACGCTGTGGCTGTGTTTCCTGTATATTTCCCATAACTTCTGCTGCAAGCCAAGATGGTGCCATTGGAACAGCTGGGAAGAGAGTCACACAATACTACAATCAGACTTCTAGCATGCAACAGATATCCCCACATGGTAGCAGTTGACAGACATTCTGCATGTTTTGGTGGATACAGGTCCACTGACATCATGTGTGGGTGCAGTCAGTTCACCTCTCCATTGTAAGCCACAGAGCAAGTCCTGTATGTCCCCACCACAAGATGTGTTGTCTTTCTACCACAGGTGCACTGAGGCAGGCAATACCAATAACCATGAGCTGGATGTCATGTTCCTGACGATTGGAATGATCAGTGCTGCAATGTTGAATGATGTTTTCCCATCCTGTCATACACACATAGTGATTTGCTGTCATATGTCTGAGTTCCTATATTACTGTGGTGCAGCCAGGGACAACCAGATTGCTTATGTGCAACAACACATTCCCTGTGCATGTTACCATCAGAGAGATTCCTGACTGTCTCCAATGTCTGACCCTGTACAGGTTGCATCATTGCCCACACCAATGTGGACTCCATGACCACCCTCATGGACAATAGCAATGTTTATGTTTATGTTTATTCAGACATTTGATATACCGCCACCCTTTACATCGGGGCGGTTTACAATACAACAAAGCAAATTAAAACAGAAAGGAAAAGGAACTACAATTCATGTAAAGGAAAGAGGAGAAAGAAAGAGAATGCACATGCATACATACAGTACAGGAGAAGGTGAGGAAACAGGTGGGATAGGTGGGAAAGGGAATCACGGGGGAAGGTTAAAGGCAGAGGAGAAGAGGCGGGTTTTCAGGAGAGCGTGGAAAGAGGGATCCAGGTCAAGATATATGAATTTCAGGGAGCATGATAGATATCAATCCCCGTTTATGCCAAACAATGATGTTAATAGATAGTAGCACTGACAGGCGACGATGTGACTGTTTCTGCCAGTGCAAATGCGCTGGAACTGGTATTGAAGGTCCCACAGTGGTTTGTTAGTGCAGTATATGATTGTCCTTTTCATGACTGTCTGTCAGCACACCACTTAGGGACATGTATACTGGGCCTCATGCCTACTGTGGCAATCTGATGAGTACAGGCCTCCTTCTGTGTGATGTCTGTATTCAATCATGTTGTCAGAGTCATGTATGTATCTGGGCAATGGCCTGGTCCTAGTCTGGAAACAGTCTCCATATGTGCCTGAGCATTTTGTAACTGTGCAGAGGTGTTCCTATATCATGCACTGCCTTCTAATCATGCTTGCTATATGGGACATCATAGCAGTGGGAGATATATACATCCCAGCATTCAATGTGTTGGATACAGGACTGAATGTGTCTTGCTAGCACATCTGGAGGCTATTGGCAAGGCTTTTGACTGTTTAATCCATGAGAAATTCTGGGCCACATTAAGAAGCATGGGTATACCAGAACACCTGATCTTTCTCTTGCACAATCTGCACATTGATCAAGAAGCAACAGTATGCTCAAACACATTAGGATGTAGTGTATATTTGGTGAAATGTGGGGGAAGGGAAAGCCAAAGACTTATCAGCCACACCTCATATATGTACATGATGCCAGACTGGCACTCTGCACAGGGGGCATTACTGATGTCATGCATGACAGAGAAGACCAGTTAGGAACAATCACTGAAAAACATGATGTAATAGGGGTTACAAGTTGTGGGGATAACTCTGAGGTATATTCTCAGGACATGCTCACATGCTGGGATGAGAGAGCACACCCCAAGTAGATCACACACACCTGACAACCATGTGCTTTGCAATGCAGACACAGGGTTGGCACAACTATGACACGGGCAGCAATACACCTATGGCTGGACAAGGTTACACGCCAATGAGCAGTACAGCTTCATATGGCATCTCCCTCCCAGAGGAGGTTTGAGAACAGTGCAGAGCTGCTGAGTACTGCAACACTAAATGGTTTGATTTGTGCATAGCTCCTGTGGCCTCAGTGTAGGTAAAAGGTATTCTGTGGATCAACCATTGGCCAGGGTCTGTGCAGGGACATGGTGTGTTGTACCAGTCAATGTGGGTGATAGCATCCATAGCTTACATTTTCTGAAGTATGTGGAATACTGATATCTGCACAGCAAAGTTCGGGGTAATGTTTGATGGATTGTTTGTAAAGGCACACATCTATCTCAGGGGGGATAGCACCTATTTGAAGTGTGTGGTCTAGAGTCTTTCCTGCTCTTAAGTTCAAATCAGAGCACTGTGCCACGAGACCAGGTCAGCTTAGAACGGATTCAGCACACTCTCCTACTCATGTAATCAAGCTATTATGCCTTGTCCATCATGTGATAGGGGTTGCTGCCATGTGATCTCATATGAGGCCTGACAGAGACACAGTACATATTCACACTGTGATATATGTACATCTACAGTATTAACAACTGGCATAATCAACAGGTTCATCGTTGAAGGAGAAGAAATTGAAATTGTGAACAACTTTTACCTACTTGGATCAACTATCAATAAAGAAGCAACAAGCAGTCAAGAAATCAAACAACGCATTGCTCTTGGCAGAATGGCTATGAAAGACCTAGATAAGATTCTCGAGAGCAGAGATGTCTCTCTCCATACAAAGATTTGACTTGTTCAAGTCATGGTATTTTCAATAACATCATATGGATGTGAAAGCTGGACAGTGAAAAAGACAGACAGGAAGAAAATTGATGCCTTTGAATTATGGTGCTGGCGGCGAATACTGTGTATACCATGGACTGCCCGAAGAACAAACCAGTCGGTACTAGAGGAGATCAAACCTAAGCTTTCTTTAGAAGCTCAGATGACAAGACTTTGACTTTCATACTTTGGACACATCATGCGAAGAGAGAGATCATTAGAGAAAGACATCAGTTGTTAATACCGACATCAGTTGTTAATACCGAGCACCAACTGCATCACCAGATGACCTCCCGTCAATAATCGACTTAGCTTGCAAATCCGCTAACCCACGCACCCTAAATGTCCTGATGGGAGATTTCAACCTGCCATCCCTACATGATACACATTCGACAGCATTCCTCGACGCAATGAATGAGCTGGGCTACACGCAACTTATCAACTCCCCTACTCATAACAAAGGTGGCATACTTGACTTGATCTTCATACCACAGACCGCTATCAACACCTCCCAGAGTTTGTTACTCTCCATAACTCCGGTACCCTGGTCCGACCATCATTTACTCCTATTTCACATACCCACCAACAATCTTGGCATTTCCAGCACCAAAACACACGCTCCCACTAGAACCGTGACAACACGCTTTCGACCACTTGTTAAGGATACAGCTCTTGAGAAGATCCTACCTCTACTCACCAACAATTCTCTTGATCCAGATGAATTGGTTTCCAATTGGGACGACATCCTCAGAGCTGCCTCCTGCCTATCATCCGTCAACAAAACCAAGCGAAACGCGATCACGCACCATGGTACTCTCTGGATCTACGAACATCGCTCATCCAGCTACGTAAACTAGAAAGACAGTGGCGCCACAATCGGACTCCTGAGGCACTTGGTGCATACTCCACACACCTGCAAGACCACCGAAGAAATACCATGGAAAAAAGAAAGTTGTATTACTCAGAACTACTAAAGCGATCACTTAACAAACCTCATGACCTATTTAACATAGTGAAGTCACTAACTGGCGATCCAGCACTAGCCCAAACAACCTTGCCCCAGCCGCAAGACTATTCTACCTACCTTCAATCTAAGATGATACAAACCAAGGACAACATGAATACATCCATATTTCATACCTCCCACGGACTTCCACAACCAACCCCATTACTATCATTCTCCAAGGTATCCAACAAAGAAATTGCAGATATCATCACATCTATCAACCTCACCACTGCCCCCAATGATCCCTGTCCTGCTAGTTGGATTAAAGAATTGCACCATGACCTCAGTCCATTTATATGCAAAATTTTGAATCAATCATTCATAACAGGATCCTTCCCTCAAAGCATACAAAAAACTTCAATCCGCCCTCTGCTAAAGAATAGTAAACTTGATCCATCTAAAGTTGAGTCATTCCGGCCAATCTCGAGCATCCCACTGCTTGCCAAAATCATGGAGAAGGTAGTCCAACGGCAAATCCAACACCATGTTGATACAGTCGCACCACTGGACCCATCCCAACACGGCTTCAGGGAAGCTCACGGAGTGGACACCATCCTCACAACCCTCTTCAACAACCTAATCACAGAGGGAGGAGGGGAGGAGTAGCCTAGTGGTTGGGGCAAGGTACTTCAGGCCAGAAGGTCGGGAGTTCAAATCCCACTAGAGGACAGCAACCTTGGGCCGGAAGGACTGGGGTTTCTAGTCCCACAGATGCTCCTTGTGGTCTTGGGCAAGCCACTTAACCCTCCATTGCCCACGTTCCCTGTAAGTATTAGTGTATGTGTCTCATATCCCCGCGTGTTAAATGTATCCCCCAACTGTGTTGTGACCGCTTTGATTGAAGGATAAGGCGGAATACAAAACTGTCTAAATAAATAAATAAAATAAATAAATAAATAAATCACAGGAACTGACAATACCAACCATGGATTCGTCCTCATTTTTTTAGACATAGCAGCTGCATTTGATTCAGTGAACCATGAAACACTTCTAGATCGCCTCAAAGATAAAGGTCTGCAAGGCTCAGCGCTAGCATGGTGCGAATCCTATTTATGTAACAGATCACAACAAGTCAGAGCAGGTTCCAAAACCTCCGAACCATTCTCACTAAAGCAAGGTGTACCCCAGGGTTCCTCCCTCTCGGCATTAATGTTTAATATATACATGCAGCCCATTTGCGCCTTAATCCACTCCTTCAATGTCCAATGCCTTGCATATGCAGACGACATCTTAATGTACCTTCAATTTAAAATCGATCAACCAGATTTCAATCCAATTATAAGATGTTTTCAAGCTGTAGCAGATTGGCTCCTCTCTCAAAATCTCCGCATTAACCATAGCAAAACAGATGTACTATTCATCTCACGGAACCAGAAGTTCACGCCACCTCCCTCTCTTCTAGTCAATAACATTGAACTAAAGTCCAAAGCTACAATTCGCTACCTGGGCATCACCCTCGACCAGCGACTTGACATGTCAGCACATGTTACAAACACAGCTAAAGCAATCTATCACAAGATCCGATCACTACGCCATCTCCGCCCACTGCTTGACTTCCCTGACTACCGCTCAATTTTCCAAGCCTTAGTCATCCCACACCTTGACTTCGCCAACATTATCCTACTGGGACTCCCACAATCGACTCTTAACCCGTTACGCCTTGCCATGAACTCAGCTGCAAGGGCACTGTCCGGGCTTTCAAGGTCTGACCACATAACGCCAGTTCTAAAGAACCTACACTGGCTCCCACTACGGGCCAGAGTCCAATTCAAGGTTCTTGTCATGACGTTCAAGTCATGTAAGAATCTTACTCATACACCCATCAGCGATCTCCTCAACAGCACACCAGATAATAGAACTAGGAGATCTACTTCGTTGAATAAACTTGAAGTCCCAAAAGTGTTGGTAAAATGTAAGAAATCAACAGCAAGTAGAGCCTTCTCCATTGCTGCACCTATGGCATGGAACGCCCTCCCAGCAGAAATCCGGGCCATCCCAAATTTGGCACTATTCCGTAAAGCCCTCAAACATCACCTGTTCCTACAATATTACCCTGACAGCATTCCCGACATTTACAATGCCCCCACCTCACCTCCCTGCCTAACCCGTCCCTCAGATCATCTTCCTGTAGATAATGGCTAACCACTATCTCTCCCACTGATCTCCTCGACCATCTAGCCAACCCTCTAGACAAAGGTCATATTTTTATTTACCGTAAGAGCATTATATTTGTTTATAATATGTACATAGTTCCTCCCTCGTTTTTACTCCATGTTTTACATTCCCTGTTCAATGTAAAAAACTTGATGTAACTTGCTTACATTCTTGTATGTTCTGTTTCAAATGTAAACCGCACTGATTATAATAGCGCGGTATATAAGAAATATAAATAAATAAATAAATAAATAAAATAAATCATGCTTGGCAAGATAGAAGGTCAATGCAAAAGAGGAAGGCCAGCAATAAGATGGATCAATACAATAACAGCAGCTACGGGTACCAGTCTGTCAACAATGAGCCGCCTGACTGAAGACCGAACACAATTTAGGATAGCTATCCAGAGGGTCGCCATGAGTCAACACCGACTCAACGGCACTTAAGAACAATAACACAGTATTAAACAGTGCACCAGTGACACTGGAAACACCAGCCTACAATCGGAATCTAGTCATTAGACCCTCAGTGTGTTGTGGTTGAGAAGTGCCCACTTCTCTAACCCTAACAATCAGCAAGGCCACACCAGCACCTGGTAGTGTCAGGCATAGCTTGAGAGTCTGTTTCTGAATGATGTAATGAAGGGACATGTGTACATCCTAGGAGCATGCACCCAATGGACAGGTATCAGACCTCCCCTGGAGTATGCACTGAAATTTCAATCCAGTCGGTGATATCTAAAAATGTGTTCCAAACATATTAATGCACGGACATGACTAAGGACAGCAGTCACAGATCAGGGACTGCAAGCAGTTTACCATATTATTTCATCTAAATTAATGAACGGAGTGGAACGTGTAAACGTAGATCGATTGTTTACCTTATCAGAATATAGAAAGACTAGGGGACGTGCAATGAAGCTACAGGGTAAACTATTTAAGACTAATAAAATAAAATATTTTTTCACTCAACGTGTAATCAAACTCTGGAATTACCGGAGGATGTAGTAAAGGCTGTTAGTGTAGCTGGGTTTAAAAAAGGTTTGGACAAGTTCCTGGAGGAACGGTCCATAAACCATTATTAAGAAGGGACGCAGGAAACTGCTTGGGGAAACTGCTAGGTACATATGACTTAGATTGGCAACTGTTGGAAACAGGATACTGGGCTTGATGGACCTTTGTCTGACCCAGTATGGCATATCTTATGTTCTTATGTTCTTATTTAACATTCTGCTGCACAGCTAATCTTCCGCCAGCCTCGTCATGCCCATATTACCCCTCTTCTCAAGTCACTTCACTGGCTCCCTATCCGTTTCCGCATCCATTTCAAACTTCTCCTGTTGACCTATAAGTGCATTCACTCTGCATCTCCTCTCTACTTTCTTCTCTTATCTCTCTCTACACCCCTCCTCCCCTCTGGAAGTCTGCTCTTCTGGCAAATTGCTTCTACTTGTGCCCTTCTCCTCTATTGCTAACTCCAGACGTCGCTCCTTTCACCTTGCTGCACCTTATGCCTGGAACAAACTGTGTCTGTATGCCTGGCACCTTCTCTGACCCTTTTCAAATCCAGGATGAAAACTCACCTCTTCGCTGCTGCTTTTGGTTCTTGACTTACCTGATCTCCTTGTTTCTTTACCATTCCCCCTAGATGTATCCCTGTCTACTCCTTCTGTGTTGTCTGTCTTGACTAGATTTTAAGCTCTGATGAGCAGGGACTGTCTCTTACATGTCTGTGCAGCGCTGCCTATGCCTTGTAGCGCTTACAAATGCTCAGTAGTAGCAGTAGTAGTAGTAGTAGGAATATATGACAATAGAACTGTGCAGAACTGTGACACCTGCTAGTGTGTTACTTGCAACTGTGTAGACTACACAGTGTTCAGATCCACATGAGGGGCATTCATAGCTGCCCTGCATGTCATATGTCCCTACCTATTTTAGATGGCCTACCCATCCTCACATTGCATATTCACTCATCTTGGCATGGGACAGCTTTACAAATGCACTTGTCATGTATGTACTTCCCCCTCCCCACTCCCAGGCAATAAGCAAGAGGTGGATGTGAACATCCATCAGTCCCTGCTGCAGTGCTCACATACTCATTGGGAACTCTCTGTTATTCATCATTCTGATATGATCTAGTATACTACAGTGTGAAAGTGACTGTGACCAAGGCCTAGATGCATGATGACTGAAGGAGAAACATGAAAGCACATAAAGCCAATGTGTATGTTCTGATGCCCCACATTGTGAAAGACAGCTCCTGCCCTGAGAAGCAGTCATAACTGCAGATATGGCACCAGGACAATGTTGTCCTCGCATATCTCAACTGCAAGCAAGGGGATGTGCATTAGCTGTTGTCACAGAGGCAGTCTGGATGGGTCTTCTATCTTAGAAGCAATCATTCATCACCTGGGCTCCTCAGTTTCACATGTACCTCTCAGCTGGGCTGCATCAGTGCTCAGCCAACCATCTCTCACCCACTGCCACTGTCTATACTGCAGTGGGAGCTTTCCTGATGACACCCCAGAACATTGTGCTCACAGGTCTCTACTGCGTGACCATTTTATTCTCAGAGTTGTACATTCAATGGGCCAATCTGCATGATAGGGGAATGGTCTGGGACATTACCGTAAGAAGGAGGTGAAGCTTGGGAAAAATGAGGTGAGTACAGCTGGATTACTTAGAACAGTCCTCTGTGCCCTTATGGATCCTTCTCCCCAGCAAACATAGCAGGGATGTGAGAAATGAGGATGCATGGCAGATGTAAAGCGTGGGCTTCTGGCAGGATGTTAGGGAAGGATGGGGGGGGATAAATGGAGGGGTGGTGGAAGGAGACGGAGGGGCACAGCTGACAGTTACACCTGCCTTATCAATATCTTGCATCTAGCTTGCCAGAGCTTATGTTGTTTCCAGTTTTTGTCATATGGCTCAAATTCTAGCAGACAATGAACAGACACACATGACATTCTGTGGCATATATTGCCTGCTGTTATTGGGCACAAACCATTCAGAGGTCAGTGTCCCAGTGTCCCAGTGTACACTTTGTCTCTGGAAACATAAGGCACTTTGTGGTTCTGGAATAATAGGTGATGTACAGAGGACTGCTGTGTTCAATGATTAGTAGACACTGTGGACAGAGTATATATTGTGTGAAAATTTGCTTGATGTAGTTCTGCCTATTGTGACAATGAGAGAGGTGTTGAACAGATGGAAACAGAGGAAAATAGGGAATACGCCTTTAAGACAAGAGACAGGCAAGGTTTCCACAGGGTTCAAGCTTCAGATAAACTAAAGAAACACATACTAGCTGAGGCTGAGCCACGCCCAAGCCCTAACATAGGTGCAGGTGTGAGCTCTAATCACAGGCACATGTGCAGGGAGCAGGGAGTGGTAGCAGGAAAGCAGCTTTTTAAGCCGGCCTCAGTGGCAGCAGAGGGAGGAGAAGAAGAGAGAGCAGCTGAGAGTCCCGCAGCTGTGAAGCCAGAGGGTTCAGGAGCAGTGAAGCCTGGTTCAAGGAAGCCAAGAGAAGGCAGACGTGGAAAGCTTTACTCCACGTGGGAAAGAGGTTTTAGCAACCAAAGAAGCAGTTCTAAGGTGAAAGGTATGCCTGCTTCAGAGTCCAGCAGATGGATAGCTGGGGACATTGCTAATGAGCTGAGCCAGACTGCAGAGCAGAGTGTGCAAAACCTGGTTCTAGGAACCCAAGCTGAGAGAAGGTGGGTGCAAGCAGTTATAGACAGAGATAACCAGAACCCAGCCTCGAGCAGAGAGATAGACCTGAATACAATTAAAGTATTAAAGAAAGTGTTCCAAGACAGAAAAGCCTACTCTCAAGGTACAGCCAGTTCTTATCAAGGAGAGCAGCTTTTAGAGGAACTCCAGAAGTTTCTACAAAACAGTAAGTTTGATTGTGTTGTTGAAAACCCAGGGGAAGATAAGCAATGTATGGTGCAAGAGGACATGCAGATTGATCCTTGTGAGGAAGATTCTGTGTGTAATGAAGCACTGATGGATTGTTCTCTATGTAGAAGGGAAGTTTAACTATTACTATGGAAAAGGACTGAGACAGGAAGTCTTTGAAGAGCAATATTGTACTTAGCTAGGAGAAAGCTAAGACCTTCTGTTAAACTAAAGAACATTTACTGAACCCTGAGTTTATTAACTAAAGCTACATTGGATATAAATGGAATGAATCTACCTGGTTTGAATGACAAGAGGTAGCTGTGAATTAACATGCTGAAGAATTAGCTGGGAACAGCTGTGATGTGAAAAGGTGTTTTCAGTTCTGATGTTCCAGATGCAATTTTTGTTCCTGTTATTTTTGGAGAATAATCCTATTTTGCCTTGTGTTTGAATTTGATGCGAAAGGGGAACCCAAAATAAATTTTCTTGTTTTGCCTGAACAAACCCGAGTGGTCTTACTACTTTGTCTTTAAGTAAGAACTACAACTCCCAGAATTCTCTGGTGGAGAAAACCAGTGACTCTTTATTTAAGGACAAATAAGGCAGCCCTTTTTGCCCTTAGCCTCTGGCCTAGGCAAGGGGGTATGACACTATACATGCACACTGTACGTGGAGCAAAGAGTACCCCAGATTGGACTGCAGCATAGGACAAGAGCAACATGCATGCAGGTACATCACAGACTCTTTGCACCCCAGATTGGACTGCAGCATAGGACAAGAGCAACATGCATGCAGGTACATCACAGACTCTTTGCAATGTCACCAACTAGATGACTGACGTGGACATTCATTATCAGCCATCCCTCCACTAGAACCTAAATCTCTATATGCTACTGCTGTACCAAGAGGCCTGCCAATGTTGCCATGGATACAGCTATTGTGGCAGTTGGCAATAATCAGGCCTCTCACCTGGACAAATAGGTGTGTCGTGAGGCCTGGAGGCTCAGTCAAAGATGACAGTTGCCACACACATACATCCGTTTCCCCAGCTCATTGCAGTCAAACCAGCAGGCGATGTGGGAGCTGTACAGCAGTGTCAGGTTGTGAGGTTAATGTAGGTGAATGCTGAGGGGATGGGCCTTGACAATGAAGTGACTAGGAATGCATTACAGCATCACAGCTGTGGAGACAACATGTGTACATGCAGAGCTTGTCCTCCAGTGACTCCCACAGTTTGCAACTACTTACTGAGAACTCACTTTCTGCTTGTAAATGGTGTCTCGAACAGTGTGTGGATTTGCTGTCTAGCTGACCAGCAGCATGTTGTATGCACGGCCATGAGACTTGGCCATCACATGCATGCAAAGTGCATTGCTGCAGCTCACAGTCCTCTCGACAGACACACACATGATCCCACTGTCCAAAACAGTGGCAAGTTGAAATTGTTACTTGTAAGTCTCCTTTAATGCTGAGTTGCTGTCAATGCCCTCTCGATGTGCCGGCTCTTTTAGCGTGCTCTGATAAAGTCAATGTAAAGGTGCTATTAGCTCGCTTTACCATCCAGCAGTTCTTGGGTCACCTTCTCAGTATGCAGACTCATGCTGAATGAGGAAGGTTGCACATGCTGATACAGCTCTGGAAATGTAGCATAAAGTTAACCTACATGGACATATTATTACTGATCCATAGGCTGGTCTTGAATTGCTGACTCTTTGCTCTCACACACACTGCAATGTGCTCAGAGCCACAGAGCGGCTGTGTGGCTGCATGGGTCCATCCTTTCATGTGTATATATGTGGGCAGTGTCAGGCTGACTGACAGCATGAGTTGGGATATGCCTACTCGTATGTCTGCATAGCTGTCATCAGGCATTGGCCCATACTTGCCTGACAAGAAATTGTTTTTCCAGCATAAAGATGCACTGTTTCTTTCTTGTAAGGTTAGCATGTATCTGGACATCTCGTGTAAGACACAATGGTGCAGAAGGGAATTTTTGTTGCTACGACCTGCTGTGTTGCAGCTAGGAAGTTTGTACTTCCTAAAATATCCCTGTAGATGTATTATAAGATTTAGATCAGTGAGATATGTGTTTATTGATCCTACTCAGTTAACTGCCTTTGTGTCAGCTCAGCGTGCTTTACAAAATTCTGCTCAAGGAGAATAACTTAGTACCCGTATTTGTTGGTTAGCTTGCTGTTCCTGGAAATCATTTTTTCCCCTTTTGTATGGTTTAAGGATAGATTATGTCATTTCATGTGTGGCCTTCCTCAGATGTAGTGGGCTTGTGTCTTTATTAGGGAAAATTGTTTCCTTTTTGCTTGTTTATATGTTTAATTTACATCCTAAGTAAGACTGCAAGTTGTTACTTGTATTTGTAATGGAAATTTATTAAGATAAAATTAAAAAAAAAAGAGATAACCTTTAATGTGAGCTCTGAGCTGGCGTTGGGGTTCCTGCCATCTGCTCCTCTAACGCACGGTAACAACTGGCGGTAACGAAGCACACCCTATCCCCGCCCAATCTCTGCCCCATTAATGCCTACTCTCCACCCCTTTTCACCTTAACACTAGGGGACCAGCTAATGCACGTTATTCTAGCATTGTCAACGCTTTCTGTAGTGTTAGCCTCTCACAGGCGCCAATAACGGCACCTTTGCTACCTTAACACTCCTTAGTAAACATACCCCTGTTTTTCCTGGAACTGAGCTCATTTTTAAGTTGGTTATGATGAGTGAAAAAGAAAGTGAATGAACAGTAATTGCGCTTGAAGCCAAAGCACATTGATAATACAAACGTCAGATTGATGACAATTTAACTACTTAACTCCTGCAGAAATTTTTCATAGAACGTTTTGCATCAGTTTGATCTCTATAGAAACTGAAACATTTTCTTTTTATTATGCAAATCAAAAATCAGATATGCCCCAATGAAACATCTATGGTATTGATTTTAGATCCATTGTTTTTCACTTTAGCTACCATGGATATAAGCAATACTTTTTCTCCACATCAAAAGCCATTTATATGCAGATAGCATTGCATAATAGACTTGGTCCAACACTGCATGAAATTGAATCACCTTCACAAACCAATTTTGTGATATTTCATAAGTGTTTGAAAAGTAATAAATTAGCACTAAACTTTGAGAAAGTTCTAAAAGTCATTTCTAATTGCAAACTGGGTACAATAACACTTAGCCCAAAGGCAGATAGTGAATAGTTTTATGAATATTTCAGTTTTTTAAAATAGTTTTCTTGATCATAGAAAGTACTTTATTAGTTTAGCTGCATGTTAGTATAATACTTTTGAAAGTATAAATTTCAGTTTCTTCTTTTTGGGCATAAGATAGATTGTTCTAATATGGACAGGCAAATTTAATTAACTCATTATTTAGATTAAAATAAGGGATCGTTAAGTGCCTTAAATTGGCTTTAGTCTGGTTTTAACTGATTTGCAGTTATTCATGTGTGAAATATCCTGCCTGAGCAATCATTTATTGCTAGATGAAGTCCTAAATACTCCTTCAAAATTATTCTTTAATTGTTGATCACTGCAAATACATTTAAAGAAATGACTATATTTGTGTTTTTCTTTCCTTTTGTATTTACTAAAATCTCTTCATCAAGCCAAAGAAGAAGATCGTGTTAGAACTAGCCAGCATGAGACTAAACTCACTTCCAAAATATTAGTCACATGAGCGAGAGAACAATACGAGAAGTTCAGAAGCTGAGCTAGAGCCAGATTGAGATCAAAAGCAGAAGTAGTCCACAGGAAAAATATGAAGGCCTGCAAGTCATGTCATTTCATGTGTGGCTTGCCTCAGATGTAGTGGGCTTGTGTCTTTATTAGGGAAAATTGACAGGCAGGCCTTCATTTTATTAGGGAAAGGAAAGATGTAGGAGCTAGTAGGATGCAGGAACAAGCAGATATTGAGGTAAACAGGGTGAAAATTTAGAGACACTCAAGAAGTAAGTCCAAGCTGGTGTAATAGAAGTCAGGACTGACCTTGAATATAAATTTTCCTAATCTTGGGTCGATTCCTAACCACGAGATAGCACAGATAGATATAATATGGATTCATAAAAATAGTGGGAATGCTGGACAGCATAAAAAACCTGATGAATGACTATCTTACTAAGAAAGGGAGAGGCAAATGGATCAGATCCTGACTGCCAAAGTTTACATGGTGCCAGGCCCCTCCTTTTCCTCATAGGAAGGGGCAGAACCTGATTTAGGCCCAAGAGAGAGAACTGAAGGAAGAGGAGAAGGGAAGGTTGCATGTTGCACTGATCCTGGTCCTGGGCCTAGACATGGTGTTCCCCTATGTATGAAGATAAGTAGGCACACTGATTAGGGGTGTCCAGGTGGTGTGGTATAGGCATTCTGTCCAGGGGATCATGGCATCATGAGAAAATGAGGAGGG
Source organism: Ichthyophis bannanicus (assembly GCA_033557465.1). Classification (NCBI taxonomy): domain Eukaryota; kingdom Metazoa; phylum Chordata; class Amphibia; order Gymnophiona; family Ichthyophiidae; genus Ichthyophis; species Ichthyophis bannanicus. Next base: position 154,518,670 of record CM066035.1, on the reverse strand, counting down.
GATGAATATTCCTCCCAATCTTCTTCTCCTGTAGAATCATAGTAGTCCCCTTCTGCTTGTTCTAATGTCCTTTGTTTTACTTCTTTGTGTCAATGTTGAGGTTCTATGGTTGTGATTTGGTTTTGGTAGTTCAAATAATTTCAGTATGTTGCAGCTTGGGAGGGGGGCGGCAGTGATCTGAACCTGGTTATGGGGGGGGGGGGTGTTAATGCTGTGGATGGTTTGGCATGAGTTGATGACTGGGATGGCTGGTTCCAATATGGAGGGAGGGCTCTGATAACAGAAAAGGAGCATAATGGGGAGGGGGGGTATGGGATGATCATGCTTGTTGACTGGGTCATGGCAAGCAGTGACTATAATGTCCTTAGTGGTCTACTGAGGAAGGAATCTGCAGCCCAAGTGGGGTGCAAAAAGGACCCTGTTGGGAATGTGCTCACCAATGATGCCACAACCTTTCATTTCAGGTTTTGTCTATTGTGATTATTGTAGAGAAGGGAGATAAGGAAGTGTTTGCGAGAAGATGTTGGATATCTCAGCTCCCACGCTGGATAAGCAAGGGATTTCTAGGTTGCTGGTTCAAGATTGTATGCACTTGACAGAAAACAATAGCCACTTCAGAAGAAGACTGTAAGCTTTGCTTGGGAAGTAAGCTCTTTATAAAATCTCTATGCCCGGGATTATAGATGTTCAAGTGATCATAGTCACAAAGTTTCAATCATTGTATCAGAAATGGATGCTTATGATACCACAGCAAAATTATGAAAACTACAATATCCATGTTAGTTATTCCTCAAATGAAACCTTGTACTTTCCATAATCAATTGTGCCTGTGTAATATTTATCTTCTATTACAATACTGTAGTAATTTTTTTCTATTCAAATATTATATATTACATAGTATATGCACTAATCTATAGTAGAATTCCTGTTCAAATTTTCCACAAATGAACTTGATAGGTATTTCTTGCAATGCAATGCAATATGTGCCTTCGAGTTGATGCTGACTCCCGGCGACACAGCAGCCCCTATGACTTTCAAATACATGTACTGGGGAATGTGTTTGCAACGCAAAAGGCATCTAGTTCAAAATAATTCCTCAGAAAACTAAATGCAACAATATATTACATCTTCAATTTTCATATAATTTGTTAAGCGAGGAACATTTTTAAACTGACTTTAAATAATTGTGCCAGTGAATATCTCCTTAGACCACCCCGACACTAACCGGATATTGCAGGGGCAGTCCATGGGCGGTGTGGGGGTGGTATTAGTGCTAACTGGGCAAATGCATGATTTTAAGTGGCCTCTATCCAGACAATTTAGGCCACATGAAGAGCAAGTCCAAGATGCAATCTGGACAAGAGCAGGCTGAAAATCACAACAGGTCTAGCTATTCAACGATAGCTCCTATCTAGATTTTGCCACTGAACATTCTTTCAAATATTTAAGTGCCACAGTTGATTGTGGTGGTGTTTTAATATTGGCATTTTTTAATATCAGCCCTAATATTTTTTTCTTTAATTTATGCTAAAGACGACATTATTCATTATTTTACCTTAACATGTTAAAAGCAACACATAATAATGAGATGCAAAGCATACAAATGCACATAAAAGAGTGCATTATTATGCAAATCTAATAATACAGCTTACATTGCACTTCACAAATGGTATAAATTCTGTTTTGTTGGAAAAATAACAATCTCAAAGCTGGTGTTATATTTCTTACCCAGAGCAAACATGAGGCCTGATGCTCCTGGCCAACATCTAAAAGAGGTCAATACCAGGTAAAAACATGCAAGGGGCCTGCCCCGCTCCCCAGTCAAGACCATCAACTCTTCAAGAAGACTCCCTCAGATACCAGTCAAGCCCCCTTGAAATTACCCCAAAGCCTTTCTTCACCCATGAAGAAATTCCAAACCTAACTCCTCCTAAAGAAGCCCTCCCATTTCCCATAAGCCCCTCCAGTCTACCACAAGAAATCCCAGGTGATTGAAGGTAACATGGCAGAAGTGATCTCCAGTCATCCCCTGCCAGCACCAGGTTCAAAATGGTACCAGTTGATCTCTAATGGTAGTTTTACAGTTCAACCATTAGGGGTGAACTGGTACCATTTTGAACCCAATACCCAAGGGGCAGGAATAATTTAGGTTTACTCTTGCCCCATTATCCTAAACTGTCCAGGATTTCTTGTGGTAGATCTGTAGGGCTTGATACAGGTATTCTTTGGGAGGGGGTCAGAATTGGATGAACCTCTTCAGGGAGGAAGAGGGTTTGTGAGTTGATTTCAGGGGATGGAAGTCTAGATCAGCACTCTGGTAGAGAGTATTCTGGGGCATCTTGACTAGGGATGGGGGAGGAAAGTATGAGGAAACTTACAAAGGTACCAGCCCTTTTAAGATGCCTCTTGGGGAGCAGAATAATGCAACTTGCAAGTTTGATCACAAGTTTCATTATTCATTTATTATGCGAGTCATTAATGTGTGGTATTGAGTTACCACAGGTTCGTGTCTCTCACTCTAAATTAAGATGTAGTAAAATGCTAAATTTTACCACAGCTTAGTAACTATCCCTCTAATTCTCAGTTTTCTCATTCCTATGTATTTACATGTAACTATTACATGCCCTTGAACTCAGTTGCCATATTTTTCAATTTTATTTCATGTCTGATTTAATCAGTTTAATGATAGCTTTTGGATATGAACATCTGTGCTAATGCTAACTGCCTCTCTATGCTATGACATGGTACTGTTATAAACATATGCTTGGGTTGATATTAGCATCCATAACCATGTCCTTTGGTCTTCTTGATATGAACATATGACCTAAGGATTTGTGTATGTCTCACAAAAAATCTACCTTATTTATGAACATTGAAGAGCCAAAGAGAAATGACCTGCAAATGTCCACATTATTCAAAAAACATGCCGTGGTGAACTATCTTTATGGATATTCAAATAATATTCCGAAGTCATAACTATGAATTCAAATCTTATGAATCAGTCCTAGATCCTCATTTATTAACTTGTGTTATAGTTTTAATATGTGCTAATGCTAGTTATGCCCTTAATAAATAGGGCATTAAGAATAATTAATAGAGCTTGTCTGAAATAATGTGTATTAACTTGCATTAACATGATAACACGTTAGTAAATGAGACTAATATATTTTTCTTATCAATGGATCTAATAACCTTTAATCATTCAAAGTGCACTGTAATTAAAGACCAAACAATAGGGAAAACAATGTACAACAGTCTCAGTGAGCATGTTTCATACATTATATGGCAATAGAAAGGAAAAATGTGCTCAATACGAACATTTTCATGAGTCTGTTAGATTGCAAGAAAACAAAGAAAAGATGTCTGTTTTAGGCTGTGTATACACTTCCATGATTAAAGAAATCTTTAATTCATAATGAGAGCCCCTAAATATTTGGAAATAAAATGCTGTATTTTATGCATACATTTATTCTGTTTATACAGTATACCATAATTATAAATGACCAGCTGACTTAAATGGGAAGGGGAAAGTGTACATTATTTTCCTAAATGGGAAAATTTAATACATTTGGTGGTAAATTAATTTAATTATTACTATTGTTGTATTAAATGGAGATACGGAAAAGGTTTGCTTTTAGTGAAAAAGCAACCTGTTCGATATACAATTCTATTGACCCTGTAAGATATGCAGAATTGGAGTGGGTCAATATACAGTAAAATTCTGATACTACAAGGGTATGTTTACTAAAGCATGTTAGCTGCTACCATGGCGATAAGTGGGATGATTGTGTGGCGGTAACAGCTAATGTGGACCAAGTGCAGACATAGCAGAGATTTTCAGTGATGTCTGCATTCATGTGGTAGCTGTAGGCCTGGGCAGGAAGTGAGTGGGATTAGGGTAGAGAGTTAGCGTGCCTGCAATGTGTGATTACAACAGATATAAACATTGTGTGGTAGTCTCCAAAGTTATAGACACCACAGATACACCTAACATCCAGCGATAACTGCAAAAGCCAATGCCTTATCGTTCCTACAGTTCAGTCCTCCACCTCTGGGTTGTGCACCTCCTCCTGCAGCCTGGAGACTGGACCTGCCAAAGCCTTGACGTCACTGGATAAGGTCTGGTGCACACTCCCCTTCCCTCCAGTGTGTCCAGTCTCCATGCAGCAGGAGGATCTAGTGAGCCTAGGTGCTGGGCTCACTTCAGGAACTCATAAGGAGCCTTAGTGTAGTTAGTTTAGGTGTAGTTTAGTTGGGATTTTGGTTTTCTTTCCCACTGCCTTTCTTTTAATTTTGGGAGTTACGGTTCCTTTAAATAAAAAAAAAAACAACAACAACACAACAAACGAAGGACTCGTGAACAAGCACTGCCTCTGGTGCCGGTTCCTGCCTGCCCCTGATCTCCGGGGCTGTGGGCTCATATTCAGGTCTCTCTCCCTGGACTGCATGGGGGAGAGCCCTTGAGCAGGACCGAGGCGGCGTCCTTGTTGGGTCAGGGAGCCAATCTGCACTTCAGGGCAGGAGCGGTCACACGGGAGGCTCGCTGGCGGGAGACTGCTCAGCTGAAAAGCAGTCCAGCTGGCTGGAGCCCCGTGGAAGGCACGTAAGTTGTCTGTGTAGGGCATACTTCCTTTCGGTGGGGTTTGGGGGATTGTTGCCCTGGTCCTCAGCAGAGCGGGATGCCTTGTTTATTCCCTCTGCTCACGCAGCGAATTTTGGCACCCTTTTCGGCCGCGCTCAGGTACCGGCGGCCATTTTAGCTTTGGGCGCGATTTTTCGGAGCAGCTCCGCTCAGCTGTTTGCAGGGGGAACACGACGGCGGAGGCTCTGTGCTCCGACTTTCTTCAGCTTCTTTCATTTTGTTTCAGGTTTCTTTCCTTCTTCTTCAACTTGACCCGGGCTGCGTCGGAGAGCGGTTTCTTTTTGCAGTCTTTGTCCCAGGGTGTTTTTCTTTCATTGTAAACCTCAAAACAAACAAACAAAAAAAATAAAGCGTACAGACAGCAGTCTTGCGTTTGGCGACAGCTACAGAGCCCAAGACTCCCTTTCCAGAGAAGGACACCTGGGATGGTGTCCCAACCCCAGTGCATCCTCTGTGGTTCCCGCAGAGGTACGGTGGCGGAATACGGGATTTGCAGGGCTTGTGCCTTGGGGTCTGCCAGCATGGAACGGCAGATTGAGGCAAAGCCGTGCCAGGATATCCAGCCGGCGGCGGCGGTCCCGGAGGAAGACTTGGCGCTGGCTTCCTCGTCGGGGGCTCCCCAGGAGTCGGCGGCTGGGCTCCCGGCCATGTTTCCAGCCCTGGAGTCTCCTTCTCCATGTGGGGGTTTCTCCCCCGACTTTGTCTTGCTCATGCATCAGGCATTCTGCAGGCAATGCCCGGGTTCTTGCCGGAGACAGCGGATAGGTTTTTGGCCGCCCCTCCGGCCACCGTAGCTGGTGGCCGCTCAGTTTCCCCCAGGCCATCTAAGAGATCTCGGACATGCGAACTCTTTCCTTCCTTCCGGGAGGCGATCACTTCTGATGGGGAGGACCGTGATTTGGAGGCAGATATGGAAGATCTAGAAGAGGGGGAGATTCCAGAGCCGGAGGATCAGGCCAAGATTATCCGGATATTCCGCAGGGAGGAACTCTCTGCTCTTATCACCGAGTCCCTCTAGATGTTGAACTTGGCGGCTGTTTCTCCGATGGAGGAAGTGGGGGTGGAGGACCCCATTATCCAAGTGGAGCGGCAGACCCAGGTGGTTTTTCCGGTCCACAAGGTGGTAGAGAAAATGATCCAGGACGAGTGGGATCAGCTCGAGGCTGCGCTCAGAGGTGTCCGGACGATGAACAGGCTCTATCCTCTGGCAGATAAGGACAAAGAACATTTTAAATCCCCCCGAATTGATGCGGCGGTCTCGGTGGTTACCAAGAAGACCACTATCCCTGTGGAGGGTAGTGCCGCCTTAAAAGATGCGCAGGATAGAAAGGTGGATGGCCTGTTGAGACAGTCCTTTGAGGCCGACACCTTGTCCTTACAGGCTTCCATTTGTGGAGCTTGGGTGGCCAGAGTGTGCCTCCGATGGTCTCAGCGGCTTCGGCAGTCTTCTGGATTGGACCAGGAGGGGACTGCGGAGCTGGATCGCTTGGAATCCGGTGCTGCGTATCTGGTGGATGCTCATTATGATTTGATCAGGGCCCTTGCTAACAGCATGGCCTCCTTAGTGGCGGCGCGCCACTCCCTTTGGTTGCGCAGCTGGGCAGCAGATGGTTCCTCTAAATCCCGCCTGAGTAAGCTGCCATTTAAAGGCAGGTTACTCTTTGGGGAGCATCTGGATAAGCTGGTAAAGGAGTTGGGTGAGTCCAAGGGCGGCAGGCTCCCAGAGGACAAACCCAAGCCGAGTAGGGCTGCGCCCTCCTTTCGGTGCCAGTCCAGGGATTTTCGGTGCTTTTGGTCGTCTCGGCGGGGTGGCGCCCAGAGAGGTAGATTTCCATCCAAGGGCCAGAATGTTCGTGGCTTTAGGGGAGCAAGCAGAGGATTCGCTGGATCCTTCTCCTCCTCCTCCTCGGCTGGCAGGAAGCCACAATGAAGGTTTGCGGGTCCCGGTGGAAAGCGCTCCGGTGGGAGGAAGGCTGCGGGAGTTTATTTCTGCTTGGACCCAGATCACCACGGACCAGTGGGTGTTAGAAATCATCCGTGACGGGTATGCTCTGGAGTTCGCCCATCCTGTCCGAGATTCCTTTGTGATGTCTCCCTGCAGAAATTGGGTCAAGGCCCTGGCGATTCGCCAAACTCTCGATCGCCTGTTGCGCTTGCGGGCCGTCCAGCCAGTACCGTTGGAAGATTACGGCTTGGGTCGGTACTCAATCTATTTCGTGGTGCCCAAAAAGGATGGGTCTCTACGCCCCATTCTGGATTTGAAGGGCGTAAATCGTTGTCTGCGGGTGCCCCACTTCAGGATGGAAACTTTGCATTCCATTATTGTGGCAGTGCGCAAAGGGGAGTTCTTGACCTCCCTAGACCTCACGGAAGCGTATCTTCATATTCAGATCAGAGAGGGTCACTAATGGTTTCTGCGGTTTGCTCTCCCCTGGGGGCACTTTCAATTTCAAGCGTTGCCCTTCGGCCTCGCTACGGCTCCGTGTACTTTCACCAAGATTATGGTGGTGGTGGCGGCGGCGGCGTTGCGAAAAGAGGGCATTTTGGTTCACCCCTATCTCGATGACTGGTTGATACGGGCGAAGTCCGCAGCTGAGAGTGTGCGAGTGACGAACAGGGTGGTGCAGTTCTTACGGCATCTCGGCTGGGTAGTCAACCCGGCCAAGAGTCATCTTGTGCCGACCCAAGAGCTCGAGTATCTGGGGGTGAGGTTCGACACCCGCTCGGGGACGGTATTTCTGCCTCATCACCTGGTCCTGGGCCTGCGGCGTCTTGTCAGCAGGTTACGCGCAGCCACGGCGCCCTCGGCGTGGGAGTACCTGCGTGTGCTCGGGACGATGGCAGCGACCCTGGAGGTGGTGCCCTGGGCATGGGGTCACATGCGGCCCTTGCAGCGGGTGCTTCTCCGCCGCTGGTCCCACCAGTCAGACTCATTGAGCAAGCGTCTTCCCTGTCCTCCGCGGGTCAGGCGAGCGTTGCAGTGGTGGCTCGTGCCTGCTACGCTTGAGGCGGGCATGCCCCTGGAACAGCCTGTCTGGATTCCGCTGATGATGGATGCGAGTCTCACGGGCTGGGGAGCCCACTGCTGCGATCAGTACGCGCAGGGGCTGTGGTCTGTCCAGCAGGGTAGTTGGTCCAGCAATCATCTGGAGCTGAGGGTGGTCTTGCTGGCGCTCCAGGCCTTCAAGTCCACTGTGGTCGGTCGGGCGGTCAGAGTGCTGTCGGACAACTCCGCGACGGTAGCCTACATCAACCGTCAGGGGGGGACCAGCAGCGTGGCCATGGAAGAGGAGGCAGAGTTGCTGTTCTCTTGGGTGGAACAGCGTCTTCCTGTGCTGTCCGCAGCGCACATTGCGGGGAAGTACAATGTGATGGCGGATTTTCTCAGCAGGGTCCAGGTGGATGCGGGGGAATGGGAGCTCATTCCCCAGGTGTTCACTCAGATAGTCCGTCGCTGGGGACCCCCGATTATGGATCTCATGGCTACCTTCCAGTCTGCAAAGGCAAACCGATTCTTCAGCAGGTGGAGGGAAAGGATGTCGGAAGGGATCGACGCCTTGATGCAGCGGTGGCCGAGGCACGGCCTCCTCTACGTTTTTTCGCCTTGGGCCTTGATAGGCCGCTTGGTGCAACGGATCGAGGCTCACCCCGGAAGGGTGTTGCTGGTGGCTCCGGACTGGCCGCAGCGTCCGTGGTACGCGGACCTGGTCCGTCTGCTAGACGGCGAGCCGTGGAGGATGCCGGCTTCGGAAGATCTCTTGCTCCAAGGTCCTCTTCGCATGACTCACGTGAATCGATTCTCGCTTACGGTTTGGCCATTGAAAGGGCAAAGTTGAAGAGGAAAGGATACTCAGGTTCGGTGGTGGCGACGCTGCTGCGCGCCAGGAAGAGGTCAACGTCCTTGGCTTATGTTCGCATATGGCGTGTTTTTGAGGATTGGTGTTCGAGGCGACAGATTCGCATGGCTACGGCCTCCGTGCCAGTGGTCTTGAGCTTTCTACAGGATGGTTTCGACAAGGGCTTGGTGGCTAGTTCATTGAAGGTACAATTGGCGGCTTTGGCTTGCTATAGGGGCAAGGTGCAGTATGTCCCGTTGGGCGCACACCCGGATGTGTTGCGTTTCCTGAAGGCGGTATCGAATCTGTGGCCCTGTCGCCGGGTTCTCGTGCCTCCTTGGGACCTCAACCTGGTCTTGAGGGCGCTGGTTCTGGAACCCTTTGAGCCTTTGAGTTCGGCGACGGTGAAGGTTTTAACCTTGAAGACGGCCATCTGTTCCGCGCGGCGCATTTCGGAGTTGCAGGCGCTTTCTTGCAGGGAGCCATTTCTGTTTTTTTCGAAGGAGAAGGTGGTCCTGCGTCCCGTACCCTCCTTTTTGCCTAAGGTCATCTCTCCATTTCACCTTAATCAGTCGGTCTCCCTCCCAGTGCTTTCCTCGGGGAGGGACTCTTCTTCGGCGGAACCATTACACCGGTTGGATCTTAAGAGGGTGTTGCGACGTTATTTGCAGGTGTCCGCATCATTTCATAAATTGGATCGTCTGTTCGTGCTGGTCGGCGGGCCTCGCAAGGGTGAGGCGGCGGCTAAAGCTTCCATTTCTAGATGGATTAGGGAAACCATTGCGTCTGCGTATCTTCTTCAGGGGCGCGTGGTGCCCTCAGGCTTGCGGGCGCACTCTACTAGAGCGCAGGCGGCCTCTTGGGCGGAGCTCGCTTCAGTTCCTCCGGTGGACATTTGCAAAGCCGCGACATGGTCTTCACTTCACACATTCAGTAAGCACTATCGTCTGGACGTGCTGGTGGTGGGGGACGCCTCCTTCGGTTCCGCAGTTTTGCATGCCGCGATGGAAGTCCCCTCCCATTGAACACTGCTCTGTTACATCCCAGAGGTGGAGGACTGAACTGTAGGAACGATAAGGAAATGATAATTACACTTACCTGGTAATTGTAGTTCCTTGAGTGAGGACAGTTCAGTCCTCATTCCCGCCCACGTCTACTGAGGGAGATGTGTTTTCTCTTGGATCGCCTGATTCGGTCACAGGTAGGTCCGACTCCTTTCTGTCCTGTTTCTGTCTGTCTCTAGTCTTTCTATGAAGGGGTTTGCAGGAACCGGTACTGTGCAATGTTTGTTCCATGTTGGGGTTACGTTTTTAGATAGTTATGATGGCTTAGTTTGATATTATTCATTATTGGCTACTTATTTGTTGCTCCTTTGAGTGTGCTTTGTCAATAGTTCACTGGAGGGAAGGGGAGTGTGCACCTGACCTTATCCAGTGACGTCAAGGCTTTGGCAGGTCCAGTCTCCAGGCTGCAGGAGGAGGTGCACAATCCAGAGGTGGAGGACTGAACTGTCCTCACTCAAGGAACTACAATTACCAGGTAAGTGTAATTATCATTTGCCCTTTAGTAGACTTTTGCCTATGTATCAGACTTCAGAAGTTAATGACTACCATGAAAATAATTATGTTATAGGCTAATGTGTCATAGCACATCATAACATGTTAGTTGAACAACAAAAATATCTCAAAGTGTTAACTGTTTTTTTAATTATTCCAGAAGCTTAAATTTCAAATGATCATAAGACACCTTTATTGGCTATGGAGGATAGAATGGAATGACATATAAATATCTAAATCAAATGAAATTATGTACTTCACAAAGTAAGGTAAAGCTATTACAGAACAAATCAGGGCTTTTTTTTAAAGGATAAATATTTCACTTTCAGAGGAAATATGCTACCATCATGTTGTTTAGTGCCATTTAGTAAAACAATTCCAATGGTACAACTTAAAATATTTTAATATTTGTTTATTTCGTATTAAAGTCAAGATATTTTCCAGTTATCTTGTGCATTACCTATTCAATCCATTTGATCTGCAGTAGTATTTTAATGCTAATATGAGACTAATGATCAGAGCTTCATTACTGTAATTTGTATCCAGAAAGTGAAAACAAAATCTTCAAGAGATGAAGTTTGTGCATAGCTCCCAGTTTTCTGCAGCAGATTATTCAAGATTCTGCAGCAAAATTTGTGAAATTCTGTAGCAATTATGTCACATTTTCATAAATTTCCCTATATTTACATATGAACATATAAATAAATAAATAAATAAATATATATATACTTTTTTCTTATAGAAACATCTTTTTCCAGAGTTTTTTGTGGCCCCATTAAATTATTTGTTCCTTCTTTGGTAAGAAAATGACCATAGTGATAGGTTTCTCGACAAGAGGAGGGGATAGAGAGTAGGAATGCTGAATGGATCTCCTGAATGGGGGAGAGGGAGGAATATCAGCAGTGGATCCCAGAGGATGGAAATACTGATGAGATCTCAGGTAAAATGGGTACAAGAATAGAGGAAAAAGGAGGATAAGGTCATAGAAGGATGGAAGAGAGAAATAATAAATCCAGGATTAGAGATGCAATCTGGGATCAAGAGATGAAGAGACAATGTACTCACATCCTTCTGCCTGGACACGATGCCTTCAGTTTCTCATACTCCATGCCCTTCAATCCCTTCTCTCATGCTTTCCCAACACGCCTCCCTGAGATCCTCATTCATACTCCAGCCTTTCTGATCTCATCATTTGCTTTTCCTTCAAGTCCCTTTACTCACTCACTTTCTTTCCCCTTTCTGCTTTCTCACTTTTCTCTTATGCCACCCCCTTAATCACTCTCCTCCACATACCTCTCACTCACTTGCTTTTGCCCTTCTTCTACTCACAGACTCTTTCTTGCCTTCCACATTTTCCACTTTCCCGTTGGCCCCCCATCCGGTACTTACTCTACCCCTTGCTTCCATTTTTTTTATTCACTCTCCCTATTCCCATACCATTCACTCACTCTTTGTTTCATATCAACTTCCTTGCTTCCCTTGCCCCCTATCCCCCCCCCCCACTCACACTCCTTCTTGCCCCTACCATTCTCTCATATACTCTTCCAATCTAGCTTGGTTTAGTTGCAGGAAGAAGTCATCAGCAGCACAATACCTCAGGTCACATCTTCCTCTTTCGCAGCCCAGAGTCGGAATTACACTTTGGGGATCTTTTACTAAAGGGCTTTGTAAATGTTTCACCAACCATGCCCATAACACGCAAATCCATGGTGCGTTAGGGCAACACCGCAATGTTAACTGCCGGGAACATGGAAAGCATGTACCCGGTAGTTGCTGCAGTGTATGCAGCCTTGTCATGGCCCCGAGCTAGCTGTCAACATGTGTCAAAAGCACACCTTGAGCGTGTGCCAGACCTCGCTGATAGCTAGAGACCTTTAGCAAATGACCCTCTTTGTACTACATGTTTCAGTGTGGGACACACAATGAAGTTAGCACATTTAAGACTAATCAGAGAAAATATTGTTTCTCTCATCACATAACCAAACTCTGGAATTTGTTGCTGGTGGATGTATTAAAAACTGTTAGTGTATCTGAGTTTAAAAGAGGTTTGGACAAGTTCCTAGAGAAAAAGTCCATAAACCACTATTTATTTAACAAGGCTTATATACAGCTTTTCTACAAGTCAAAGTGGTGTACAATCAGGTGCTGTATATATATTTTCCTTGTCCCCGAAGGGCTCACAATCTATGTTTTTGCACCTGAGGCAATGGAGGGTTAAGTGGCTTGCCCAAGGGCACAATGAGCACCTGTGGGACTAGAAACCCCAGTCCTTCCGGCCCAAGGTTGCTGTCCATTATTAAAGTGGACTGTGGAACTCCTCTGCTTGCCCCTGAGATAAGCAGCATGGAATCTGTCTAATTTTTGGGAATCCGACTGGTACTTGTGAACTGGACTGGCCTCTCTTGGATACAGGATACTGGGCAGGGCCGGTGCCAGGGTCTATGGCAACCCCCTGCAAATTAGAGGCTGGCACACCCTCCCTCATTACTATTAACAGTAGGCTGCACCTTCCCCTTTCCCAAAACTCCTTTGTGAACTCTGTTCACATAATGCTAGCATTTTTCCTTCAAATCAAACATTGTAACAAGAAAATTGCAATGAAGGGGCAAATGCATTGCTTGAATAAAAATAAGTACTGGCGAGTAAATATTTAACATATGAACAGGCTGTGATAGCAAAGGGTTAATGAGATTGAAGAAAACACAATCAATGTATTTATTTATTTAACCAAAAAAAGGTCTAGAAAGGTTACAACTACTTAGCTTCCTGCTTGCTATTGTTGCCACAGATACTATCGCTGCTGCATCTCTGCATGCGCAGTTGCACAGCTCTTTTATAAATCGTAATCTCTTCCTTTCCACTTTTCCTCTCTCATACCCCTCTACAGCACTCTCATTTCCATTTTCACTGCCTCTCACCCTCTCTCTAATCTTCCAGGTCTTTCACACCACATCCCAATTCCTTTCTGCCCTTTACCCCTCTTCTCTTACACCACCTCTTGCACTCATGACCTACACCTACTCATAGTTATACAATTGCCAGATCATAGAAATATGACGGCAGAAAAAGAGCATATGGACTATCTAGTCTGCACTGCACTTCCATATCAACTACTATAGTCCCTTTTTGTGGAACCATAGTCCATCTGTCCCTCCAAATTCACTCAGTTTTTGAGTCCCCACCCTCTCCCATGCCCAAGTTCCTTGCTCTGCCTTTCTTTGCAGCTCTGTCTCCAATTCCCCATTCTCCCACCCAGTCCAAGTCCCCTAATCATCAAATCTTCATTCTTCCTTTCCTCTCCCTATGCCACCAGTCCCCAAGTCCTATATTTCCTCTGTTCTTTCCCCCAATCTTTGGGTCCCAACACCCTGATCTTTATCACCTCTCACCTCTTTCCACCCTGGTCCTCTTTCTGTCCCTGGTTATCATACACAAACATCCACCTACCCAAGTTCTTCTTTCTGCCACCCTGAGAGCTTAGCCCTCACTCAGACACAGAATCCCACCTGTTACCACATTCCTATCCCCTCTATCAGGCACTCACTGAACCTGCCTTTCATAAAGCTCCCCCAGTTCCTCTTTTGCGCCCCTTCCCAACTGTTATGGGTTTCTTTCATAAATTGTGGATTCTTCAGGAGTGCTTCTAATAGGCAGGTAGGGAGGCGAGGCAGACTAGCACAAAGATGAAAAGTCAGGTGGAGGGGCTGAGTAGCATTGTCGCGGCGACCACATCATATGGGACTCAAGATGCATAATCTTAAAAAAAAAAAAACCTTAATAATGGAATCTGCAGTGGTGGTGGCGGCAACAGCAGCAGCACTCGAGGCTTGGTCACACAAGTGGGAGACATAAGAGGCACTGGCAGGCAGAGGGGCCTGCTTTCAAACAGTGGCACTATACATGGCTCCAACCAGCAGAGTCACAGGTGGGAGGTGAAGGGAGAGGAGTCAAGCAGCATGCAAGCATCGGTGGAAGCCATGGGCAAGAGAATGGGTGTGGTGAGGTCTGGCAGGGGGCCAGCAGGCAACAGCAAGAGCTTCAGGCCTTCATGTGTCTGCCACTGCCTGGGGGGAAATGTGAGTGGCACGTGCCTGTAAAATTGCCTCTCTTCAGTCTTGCCCTGGTCCAAGTTAGTTAGCAGCATGTACCAATGGAGCTGCAGGTGCGCTGAGTGGGAGGAGCTGGAGGTCTCTCAGTGCTTCTCCTCTCCAGTCTGTGGGTGATGCATGGCACACACACATGCAAACATTGGCATTATCAGGCAACAGTAGAATGCACAGCAAATGTTAAAAAAGTTGGGCCAGAGCTGGAGCCAAGCAGGATGTGGTGGGGCTGGCCCTGACAACACTGCTGCAGCTTTGGCACCCCCCTAACATGCTTACCTGGCCTACCAGGTAGCACCGGCCCTGATGCTCTGACCTCATATGGCAGTAGCCTATTCGCTACAGCAACTTTCTAATACCCAAAAGATCAAAGTTTCAGTTCCCACTAGCACACCTTGCACAAGTCACTTTACCCTTCCTTTAACTTGGAAGAAAAGGCCTGGCAATCTACTTCCTCTGATACATTGCCAAGAAAGCCCAGAGGTAGTTGTGTCACCAGAAGTCAGCACTGACTTGACAGCACTAAAAAACAAACAGACATTATTATGTATGACTTGGAGCAATTTAAATGATGACCGAGATATGGTCCAAGGTATATGTGTATTACCATTCTGAAAAAGAGAATACATATATACTTTAAAGGACCATCCAAATTATGTTCAGCACGTCTCCTTTCTGTACATTTTAAACCCTGCAAGCTGCAAACTATTGTATAAATAGCATTGGATGTCTCTTTAGAAGCCCTTTTCATAATTCCCATGTCTGAAAATGCCCATTCAGATGTGGAAATCACATAGACATTCTCTGAGACATTTTAGAAAGCTCCAAATATATACATATGTGGTGCAACCGTATCCATGTTGCACAGAGCATGTTGGAAGCATGCCCTAGCAGTGTCAAAAAAGACACATTTGTGTGTGTGATTTTAGACCTGCGCTGCACATCTCAATTTGCTATCAGGGACATCCATGGCTATACGTGCTCCAGGGCTCCAATAAGATTAAGAAAAGTGCTCATTTTGGCAAACCACCAACTGTAAGATGAAGAGGGAAATGTCCTCTCACTCCCCCAATAATTTTTTTGCTCTTTCCAAAAAATGTGGCAGCAAGTAAAAAAACATTTCACCTGGCTTCTGCGTCGCCGCATGTCCCCGTTTACAAAATGGCAGGCCAGGACATGTAGGGGGAAGATATATGTGGGCATGTTCTGCAATAGGGTCTATATGCTCAGAATTGCAGATGTCCATATCCAACCCATGCAAGTTTATGAAATCGGCTGAAAACATATATGTGTCTAACCCATTACTCTGCACATTCCCATTTCTCCTTTTATGCGGTGGACACATGGATCTTTCAGGGTGGAAACAGGCTGATTTTACAAGGCACATATGTGCCCACCTTTTCTGCTGCCTCCCACTAAATTTCAGGCATTTTGACTTGGACATCCCACATTTCACCTATACAGACCTTCTAAAATGTGCCTTACTGTTTCTAAAACCACCACTTAAACGTATAGGAATTTTGCACATAGCAAATAGCATCTAAAGTTTCTGAAATGTCCTTCTACAGTTATTATGGATATGGTAAATTTCTTATCTGACATTAATAAATTTTAGATGCCATGCATATTACATACGTGGTCCTTATTTCATTTAAATAAATAGGTTAAAAAAAACATAGTTAAATGCTTGTCTCTATGGTTGTCCTGATTGTTTTTACAGTGGAATGGATGGTATTATTTATAGCAGAATTTTGCAGGAATTGATTTTTAAAGAAAATCATAGGCAAAGCAAAACATACTAGAATGAACAGACCCTATCTAGTGATACACAGAGCAGAGAGATCCAGGGCTGCTATAGAAGTGACACTTGAGAGAATCAAAAGAACAAATTTAGTCCTAGAAGAGAGAGATGCAAAATTGAATATGGAGCAAACAGTTGAAAACAGACTTAACTGTAAAGAGTTCTCAGTTTTCTTATTAAGTTAATGTATTCATTTTAATAAAGGACATGCTGAAAAGTATGTCATGCTTCATTTAATAAAAGCACCCCAATGGGACGTGTCTGAATTTATTTAACTTTTTTTCTATTTTAGTACCATATAAATGGTAGTGGGAGATATTAATATACTCCAGATGATCCAATACATAGAAAAATCACAACATTGTCTGTCTTTTATGTCATACAAAAACATTTTATATCTGCATTTTATGCTATGGTTTTGTTCCAGTTAATTAGAGACCAAACATGGGCCATACTCTGAACCTGATTTTTGGGTCTTAAGACTTGTGAAATAATGGTGATCTGCAGTTCTTTGGGGCTTGTCCATTTCCACAGTCAGATCATTACTAGGGGGTATGTTTACTAAATAGCTTTAAGAAAGCATTGGGGATGGAACAATAACAGCAGCGTTAAGGGTGTTTGTATGTGATAAAGGCGCTGGGTGAGTAGCAAGCATTCCGGCAGCAAAACCGCAACAGTCCACTTAATGTGCGCTAACAGGACACCGGGCATTAAGGGGCGCAGCATTCACCTTAATGCCTAAAAACTGCTGTCACCCTAATGCAGGATAAGGGAGACCCAGCAAAAGGCAGGTTTAAGCTGATGGATGGAAGGACAGGTAGGATCTGATGGGTCTGACATAGCTGTGGGCATCTGATGTGGCAGTCAGGAAGTGGGATGAGCATGTTGGAGGCAGCTGAACATAAGAACATAAGATATGCCATACTGGGTCAGACCAAGATCCATCAAGCCCAGTATCCTGTTTCCAACAGTGGCCAATCTAGGTCACAAGTACCTAGCAGTTTCCCCAAAAGACACAGGTTCCACAATGCTTGTATTGGCTCAAGCAGTGAATATCCCGAATCCCCTTTAATAGTGGTTTATGGACCTTTCCTCCAGGAACTTGTCCAAACCATTTTTAAACATGGCTACGCTAACAGCTTTTACTACATTCTCCGGTAATGAATTCCATAGTGTGGCCACACATTGAGTGAAAAAATATTTTCTCTTATTAGTCTTAAATAAGTTACCCTGTAGCTTCATTGCAGGTCCCCTAGTCTTTCTATATTTTTATGGTGTAAACAATCAATCTAAGTTCACCCGCTCCACTCCATTCACTAATCCATAGACCTCCACCATATCTCCCTTCAGCCATCTCCCCTCCAGGTTGAAGAGCCCCAGCCTCTCCCCATAGGGGAATCCCTCCACTCCCCCCACCACCCTGGTGGCCCCTCTCTGCACCCTCTCCAATAACGCTACATCCCCTTAAAGATACGGTGACCAGAACTGCACACAACATTCAAGGTGCGGATGCACCATGGAACAATATAGAGGCATTATAATATCGTTAGTTTTATTCTCCATTCCTTTCCTTATGATACCTAGCATTCTGTTTTCTCTTTTGGCTGCCACTGCTCATTGGGCAGAGGGTTTCAACATGTTATCCACGATGACGCCTAAATCTTTTTCCTGGGTAGTGGTGGTTCCTAATGTGGAACCTTGCATCGTGCATTGATTCAGTGAGGGGTGACCAAGTAAAATGCTGTAATGTCAGTGTGTGGCATAGGTTGGGGAAGCCATGCATAGCCCCTTGCATAGCCGAAATTGCTGCAATGTAAACAAAACCCAAACAATTCAATCAAGTCAGTAGTCTTTGTTCTGTACATTTTTGATGGCTAAATTGTTTGAGTTTTATATACCGATTAGAGAGTTTTATATGATTTGTGTTGTTGAGGGAAGGATGACCGCTTTGTCTTGCATGAATTAGTTGTATGTCTGTTTATGAAGGTGGGCCAGGTTGAGGTTAGTAGCTTGTGAAAAGCCCATAAGGTTGAAGTGAGCTTAAACCGCTGGTGAGAGAATGGATGAGTGTGTCTCTGATTGCCCTCGCAATAAGAGTTGCCATCTGTGAGCTTGGTTTTGTTTTCTTATATGAGCCCTTGAGGTAATAAGCACTTGAAGGCTCTATGTAGATATACCCGTATAGTTCTTGGGGTATATTACCTATATATAACCAATTGGTTGAAA
Source organism: Ichthyophis bannanicus (assembly GCA_033557465.1). Classification (NCBI taxonomy): domain Eukaryota; kingdom Metazoa; phylum Chordata; class Amphibia; order Gymnophiona; family Ichthyophiidae; genus Ichthyophis; species Ichthyophis bannanicus. The sequence goes on along the minus strand of CM066035.1, from coordinate 154,500,506 downwards.
AGGAATATAGGCGGGTTTATTGCCTTTCATTGGTAGGATTCCCCCTGTAAGCTGATTGGATAAGTCAGTGTGGACCCGATTTTGAACTGGGCGGGTTATGTGCCATGTTGGTGCATAGCCTGTCCCCTTCCACCTAACCCAGATTTTCAATGCCAGGGACATATGCGGCCCCAGCATTGAATATCCAGCTCTCGCCACACACCCCAGAAGCCGCAGGAGCTAGCCGGGTAGCACAGATTTTCGATACTACCTGCTTAGCACCTGTGCCTTAAAGATAGGCGAGAAAAAAACCTTGCCTAACTTTAAGGCGCAAAGAGCTAAGTGGGAAGCATTGAAAATCGGTGCTACCCATTTAGCCCTTTCCTCCGCCCCTGCTCCACCCCAGAATGCACCTCACATGCCCAGATGCTAACCGCATAGCTTCTGGGCACGTTAGGGACAGATCCAGGATTTTCAAAGGGCACTATCCATGTAGGTGCCCTTCAAAATTCACGGATAAGGCATTTCCATGGGTACATAGGTCAGTTACCCATGTAAATGCCTTCAAAAATTGGGCCCTGTATTTTTATGAGCATGACTGTCTGTGTCAGTTAGAATGTGCAACCAACTGCGGATTGTAGTGTGATTGCCTGACCCGGCAGTAAGGATATAAGCTCACAGTTTGAATATGGATTGACCAGTGGTTTAAAAACAAGGAGGTTTTGTTTCCTGTGGGTTGAATGGCTCTGTTGCTATAATGTGTGAATTTGTCTTTCTTTAATATAGAATGCTGATATCTGCAGTCTTAATCCCCCCTAACGAAGCAGTTGCGAAATGTCGTGAGGGCATCTACAGTGGCACTGGGGTATTGTGCAGATAAGTGCTTGGTCTTACTCCTCTATTTGGGTCACGCTGTTTAATTTATTATTATTATTATTTTTTTTTTTTATAACTTTTTGAATAAATACAACAGCACACAAACAAAAAAAATACATCTGCCAGGTCACATTCGTCATTATCCACCAAACAACAAACAAAAGTACAAAATACTAAGTTACATCACCCCACCACCTCAACTCCCGCCCTGCACCTTGCAAACCCCTACCAACCACCCAACCATTCAGCTAACCCCATTAATTGCGTAACGATCCAAGGAGTACCATTTATATCGAGTTGTCTCAATGCCTCTGCACCTATCATATTTGTCTTGAGCCGTTTCATATTTACAATATAAACATACATGATTCCACCACAGAGGCCCATTAAGCAACTGAGGATCCTTCCAATGTGATAAAATCAATTTTATAGCAACAGTAATCATAAAGTTGAACACAAAAAAATCTTCTCTTCTTAACATAGGAATTTCTGCTAATGATCTTAGTACTAATATCCTCCACATCAGAGGGACAGAGATATCTAACACCTTCTGTATTTGTTCCCACACTGAAGACCAAAATCCCTGAATGAGAGGGCAATCCAGAAACATATGCCTTAGGGTGCCCGGAGCAGTAAGACAGGACCAGCATTGAGAAGAGCCAGCCGTACTCCACTTAGCCAACTTAATTGGAGTGTCAAAGGCTCTGTGCGCAAAAAAAAACATAGACTGCGTTAGCCTCGCTGATTTCGAAGCACGCACTATGGGCCCCTAAAATAGACTCCACTTCTTGGGCGTCATATTGAATTCCGTCTCTTCTTCCCAAACTTTACTTAAGCCCGATATTTGTCCTAGACCTTTTGACCTAAAATATGCATATAATCTGGAAATGCTTCCTTTCTTTGCGCAGACCTCAGACATGATTCTCTCCAAGCCCCAAGAGGATACGAACTTACTTGGTTTCCCCCACAATTGCGATATACAATGCTGAATTTGCATCCACTGAAAATGACTGGAAGATGGTAGCCCAAACTCAGATTGAAGAGCAGCAGAAAAACTTTTCCAATCCGCACCCTCGAAAAGTTGACCCACAGTCCAGATGTCACATTTCTGCCAGGACTCCCATGCGAAAGAAACTTTATTTATTTTGAACATTGGGTTGTGCCAAATGGGAACTTGACAGGAAGGCGGGTTCTCTCCAGCAATGATAGGTAGCAAACTCTGGAAAGCAACTTGCGTGGATAGGATGACACGGCCTACTTTGGATGATTCCGAGTGTCTCATACCCATCATCAACCCTATTGGTCAAGGATAACATAGACATTCTTCCAAGGCCAGCCAGGTGGGCTTCTGCAGACTATTGGCCATGGCACCCCACAACCCACCCTGTTTAAGCACCGCCGCAAAATAATACCATTGGAAATCTGGGAAATGGACTCCCCCCTTACTTTTACAAGCCTTCAATTTCCATAAGGCGATTCTAGACGGTTTGCCATCCCAGAGAAAAACACTAAGAATTCTCTCGATCTCTTTGTAAACGGGTGCCGGGAACATTATAGGAATCATCCCCATTATATAATTTATCTTGGGCATAAGAACCATCTTGACGGATTCCAGACGTCCCCACCACGTAAGATGCAATGGGGACCATTTCAACGTAAAGGATCTAGCGATCTCCTTTATCTTCTCAATATTGATACGAAGAGTTTCTTCCAGAGGGGCAGCAAAAAGGACTCCTAGATACTTGATGGCCTTTGATTCCCATTGAAAGGAAAATTCCTGTACCATACTACTAGTTGCCAATTTATTAAGGGGGAAAGCCAGCGATTTCGTCCAGTTTACTTTATATCTGGAGAGCCGAGCATAGCTAGCTATCAGCTGCATTAATGGAGCTATAGATTCTGGCTGCAAAAAAAACAAGAGATCATCTGCATATGCTGATATCTTGATATGAAGATCTGCTACTGCGACCCCTTGTATCTCACTTGACTGACGAGCCAGTAGGGCAAGGGGCTCCAGAGCCAAATTAAAAAGGAGAGGCGACATCGGACATCCTTGACGCGTGCCCCTGTACAAAGGAAAGGGACTAGAGAGCTCACGATTAACTAGTATCCGCGCAGTCGGGCAAGAGTAGAGCACCTGGATCATATTCACAAATTCCTTTGGTAGCCCAAACCAATCCAGAACTGTGAACAAGAAAGACCATTCGAGCCTGTCAAAGGCCTTTTTAGCATCCAATGATAACCCTACAAGGGGTACTTCCATGCGATCTGCTAATCCCATGATATTACAGAATAAGCGCTCATTGTCAAATGTGGATCTTCCGGCAATAAAGCCACATTGATCTGGGTGTATGAGCAGGTGAAGAACGTTATTAAGGCGATTAGCCAAGACAGCTGAGTATAACTTGTAGTCCGCATTTAACAGCGAAATAGGTCTGTAATTTCCCACTTGCTGCGGGTCCTTGCCAGGTTTCTCAAGTACCACAATTGTAGCTTCCGCGAAACCTCCAGGGTTATTAACTTGCTCTTGGAGATGATGATAATATTTATTTATTTATTTATTTATTTATTTACATTCTCTTATATACCGCGCTATTCTGCATCAGTGCGGTTTACATTGAACAAACTGAAATTACATTAAACAGGCAATATGTCAGCAGATGGGAAGCCATGCTCTTTGTGAACACCTGAAAGAATTCTATCGGGATCCCATCAGGACCCACTGCTTTCCCGCACTTCATCCCCCGAAGCCTCTCCCGAATCTCTGCCTTGCTGAACGGTTTCTTTAGATCTGCAGCTTGCTCAACATCCAACGCCGGGTGACCAATCGGAGCAAGAAAATCCCTCACAATAGCTGCATCACAAGATCCTTCTGATGTATACAATTGCTGGTAGAAACTTTGAAATGACTCTGCTATCTCAGCATTCTCAGCATGGGAAACCCCATGTTCATCGACTATGGTCACGATATGCGCTTTGGCACTGCGCGGATTCAATTTAGAGGCCAACAGCTTCCCAGCCTTATTCATCTCCGTGTAATATCGGGCCTGTTGATCAAAAGAACTATGTTCCACCTCCCTGCTCAATTTAGAGTTGTATTGATATCTTAGCTTCTGAAGCCGATTAAGGACCACCGAGCTGAACTGACTTTGCAAAAGTCTCTCTCTGGCTCTAATCTGATTATCCAGGTCTTTAAGTTCTTCTCTCGCCTTCGGGTTATCGGCTATGACATAACTAGTTATCTTCGCTCTGATAGAAGCCTTGAAAGCTTCCCACCAGGCCCAAATAGACGTTTCCTCCGGAAGATTAAGATCAAAGTACTCTTCAATGGCTTGTTGAACATAATGTTTAAAGGGGTCTTCTGCAAGGAGAGCTCTAGGAAAGAACCAACCGCCTCCCTTGACCGGTGCCGTGTGCACTCCCACGTCTAAGATAATCGCCGCATGGTCAGAGATATGTGTGCTCAAAATTTCAGCTCTGTCAACTTCTCTGGCAAAGGATCGAGATACCAAAAAAAATCAATCCTGGAGTGAGAGTTATGCGGATGAGAAAAAAAAGTATAGTCTCTTTCCGAGGGATGTCGTACTCTCCAGATATCCACCATGCCAATATTCTCGAGAATAGAACCAAGCACCTCTGATGCCCGGCTCCTCCTAAAGACCCTGGAAGGCTGACAGTCAATTAATGGGTCCATCACCATATTGAAATCCCCGCCCAGAATAATGGGATGTGGAGAGAATTCAGACAACATCTCTGCTAGAGATTGAAAAAATTTGGGGCAATCACAATTTGGGGCGTACAGATTAACTAGCACCAACTGCCGCTTGTCTACTATTCTGTGCACTCGCCCATCTCCCCTCAGCATCCACTCTGGGGGATAATATCTGCGCATTGCAGGCCTGTCTAATTAGAGTAATCACCCCATTTTTCCTGCCCACTGCGGGTGCATGAGAAACCAGACAGTATTTGCCTCCAGCTAGTTTCACGGCCTCACTGGAAGGCAGATGCGTCTCCTGAAGCATAACTATACCAGCTCTCTGCTTCTGACAATATGCCAGTATCTTTTTTCTCTTTATAGGATGTTTGATGCCCTTCACATTCAGGGATAAAATCTTAAGTGAGGACATTTGTACAATGGGAAATAGTGACTAGAATTCGAACATCCCACAGTGGTACTCCCCAGAACCTATTAGCTGACAACATTAACGCCTTCTGAACTCTTAGGTGAGGCTTGCAAGGTGACAACATTTCCTCTGAGATACAGAGGCTAATAATTGGGTGGACCAGCGACGACCACAGGAAGGCCGCATGGTGCCCCCCTTTAGGCAGACGTGTCTCAACCCAACCCAGATCCCGCATATACCCAGATATCACAACATCTAAGAAAAGCATCTAAAAAACCCCAAGGCATGACAGATACTCCGGACAGGAGAAAGCCCTTCCTCCGGTGTAAACAGCCAGCCCTGAGCAACATTTCCTAAAGGAAAAAACAGCAATAAGAAACATTTGCTTGACAGTGCTCGAATATGAACATCATCTAAAGAGAAGAGGGAGGGCACACGGAACAGATGGCAATAAACATATCAGCATCCATACATTCCCCAGATCAGCCACACATCCAGCGATACTGCTCTAGACTAGCACTTTCACAGCAGAAAATGTCCCGGATCGAGGCATCATGTACACATCAGTGCATTTGAAGGGCCTCCTGCTCATCTATAAATTTCAGGGCCTCCTCAGGATCCTCAAAGGCCTTCGTGCGGTTATCCAATGTGATTTTTAGTCGAGCTGGGTAGAAAAGACCGTACCTGGCCTGGAGGTGCAGCAGACGAGGTCTCATAGCCAAAAACTGCTTCCGTTTGTCCACGGTTGCTTTACATAGGTCTGGGTAGAATGAAATATTTTTGCCTTCGTAGGTAAGCGCCGGCTGCGACTTAGCTGCGTTCAATATCTGAATGGCTTGCTGATGACGCAGCAGACAAAAGATCACCGGCCTAGAGCCCTTCGCCTGTAAACTCCTCTGCGTGGGTACTCTATGCGCTCTTTCGAACTCCAACGGGCCAGTTAACTTTAATTTCAAAACTGCTGGAATCATCGTCCCCAGAAATGCAAATAAATCAGCGCCCTCCGCGCCCTCCGGGAGGCCTACTAATCTCACAATTTTCCTCCTATTTGTGTTACTGAGATCCTCCACTTGAATCTCCAGCCGTCCCACCTTCTTGTAGGCCTTGTAAAGCTGCTCGAGCTGAGTTGAATGCGTGGCAAGATTAGCGTCAGCCTGATCCATACGGACCGATAGGTCCTTGAAATGCCCCCTCATTTCACTTAATTCCGATTGTACGCGAGCTAACGCATCCCCGTTCGCAACCACAAGCTCTTTAACCGAGCGAATTTCCCCCAGTACCTCCCTTAAGGAGTCCTCTGACTCACGAGATGGGGCCGGTTTATGCGGCGAAAGAGGGTCTGATTTTGCTCTCTTAGTTCCTGCATTGAGCACCGCAGCAAAGTCCAATTTTACCGGTTTTCCGCTCGCCATACTCCTCACACCTTCCCACACACAAACCGGGTTCTACCTCCAGGAAACACTTGGGTAGACCGCTTCTTTATCAGGATTCAAGCCAGGGGGTACTGGAGCTCCTCTCCTAAGCCGCCATCTTGCTTCCTCGCTGGCCCCGCCTCCCACGCTGTTTAATTTATATGCTGCAGGTTTTGGTTTTATTTTCCATACTACATTGTCTGTTTAGAGCTATATGTGTTGACTCTTTGGTGGGAGTTTTTTGGTCATTGATATTCCAGGGCTTAGTCCAAGGTAAAGATTTATATGCCTGGATTGAATATGCTTGAAGGACTGAGATCTTTTTCTCCCAAGAACTATATGGTATAATCAAAACAATGGAGTGTAAGCATGATGATATCTAACCCATTTTGGTTATATATAGTGGAATGAAGCTCTTTCCTGAGAATAATCTCCTTTCTTCATTCTGAGATTTTTTGGACAATTTAATTTTTGGTTTTTAGTTTAGAGAGGCACATTTTTCATATTTTTCTTCTTTATTTGAATTTCTGCAGGCTGTGAAAGTTTTAAAATACCAAGTGATTGGCTAACCTACTGAAGAAGGCTGTAAACTAGATTTGATGGGGATGGGTGAAGACAGCCTCCAGTTAAATGGTGAAAGCCCCCAAGCAAGTGAAACATTGAATACCGCTGAGTAATAGGGGCAACATCTGGAAAGCAGTGTGTATAAATGTCCTTAGCATAGGAAATAAGATCCCAGATTTTGAGGCTTTAATAGAAGAACCTGATTTTGATTTAGTGGCAGTTACGGAGACATGGTTCACAGAAAACCATGACTGGGATGTAATTATACCAGACTATACTTTATTCAGGAAGGACAGGGTAGGAAGAAGTGGAGGATGTAAAAAATAATATTAAAGCTATAGAATTGCAGAGCTGAAAAGGAAGAGAGGAGGTACTGTGGGTTAAAATAGAAAGAGGGACAGGGAAATTCATTTGCTTTGGAGCTATATACAGATCCACATCACAGGGGGTAGAAGTGGACAAAGATTTAATAAAAGTCATACATAGTATTGCCATGAAAGGAGAAGTGTTAACGATAAGTGATTTCAATATGCCAGATGTGGACTGGCACATCCCTGCTGTGGTGTCATCTAGAAGTAAAGAGATCTTGGATTCTCTACAGGGAGAACTATTCAGGCAATTGGTAACAGAACCCACACGTGATGGAGCCATACTGGACTTGGTGCTTATCAATAGGGAAAGTGTTCTAAAGTTACAGTGGGAGATCAACTCATATCTAATGATCATCAGATGGTATGGTTCAGTATTAGTACTAGCACTGATAAAAACCATTCAAAAGCGAGGGTCTTAGACTTTAGGAAAACTAAATTTGCAAAGATGGGACAATACCTCAGAGAGCTGTTAGCGGGATGAGAACAGCTGGGGGATGTAGAAAAGCATTGGGCAAATCTGAAAGGGAATATTCTAAAAGCAGCAAACCTTTTTGTTAGAAAGGTAAATAAATGTAAAAGGAAAAGGAAGCCGCTATGGTTCTCAAAAGAAGTAGCTGAAAAAGTGAAGAAAAAGAGGGAGGCCATCATGAAATACAAGAGATCACAGAGAGGGGAAGACACACATCTATATTTGGAAAAACTTAGAGAAGCTAGCAAAGTAGTCAGGAAAGCAAAGATTCAAAAAGAGGAGGAAATAGCCAAAGCAATAAAATGGGGGTGGGGGGATAAGACATTTTTCAGATATGTTAGTGAGAGGAGGAAGGGCAAAAATGGTTTTGTCAGACTCAAGGGTAAAGGGGAGAAATATGTAGAAGCAGATGAGGATAAAGCGGAATTGCTTAACAAATATTTCTGTTCTGTGTTTACAGATGAAGGGCCTGGAGCAGGACCTCAGAAAACACCCACAAATAGCAACCGAAGTGACAGGAAACTCGAACAAAGACTGTGTTCAAGAGGAACTAGCTAAATGAAAAGTAGACAAAGCGAAAGGTACAGATGGGATACATCCAAGAATACTGAGGGAACTTGGATAAGTTTTAGTAGCTCCACTGTCTGACCTTTTCAATGCCTCTTTGTAGTCGAGAGTGGTGCCAGAGAACTGGAAAGAGGCACATGTGGTCCCTTTACACAAACGTGGACATAAGGATGACATTGAGAACTACAGGCTGGTTAGTCTAACCTCTGTGGTTAGTAAATTATTAGAAAGGCTACTAAAGGAGAGAATAGTGAGGTTTCTGGAGTCCAATGGATTGCAGGATATGAGGCAACGTGGACTCAACAGAGGCAGGTCTTGTCAGACAAATCTGATAGATTTCTTTGACTGGGTGACATGAGAGTTGGACTGTGGGAGAGTCCTAGATGTAGTGTATTTAGATTTCAGTAAAGCCTTTGACACAGTTCCACACAGGCGACTTTTAAACAAACTGAGTGCCCTAGGGATGGACCCCAAAGTTACTTATTGGTTAAGAAATTGGTTGAGTGGGAGACAACAAAGGGTACAGGTAAATGGGTTCACTCTGAGGATAAGGGGGTTACCAGTGGCGTGGCACAGGGATCTGTCCTTGGTCCGATTCTGTTTAACATTTTTGTTAGTGGTATAGCAGAAGGACTGTCCGGTAAAGTTTGCTTGTTTGCAAATGATACCAAAATCTGCAATAGAGTAGACACACGGGAAGGAGTTCATAACATGAGGAGGGATCTAGCTAAACTTGAAGAATGATCTAGAATATGGCAACTGAAATTTAATGCTAAAAAATGCAGGGTCATACATTTGGGCTGCAATAATCCAAAGGAGCTGTACAGTGTAGGGAGTGAGATACTTCTGTCCACAAAAGAAGAGCGAGACCTGGGTGTAATTGTGTCTGTCGATCTTAAAGTAGCTAAACAGGTAGAAAAGATAACTGTATAAGCCAGAAGAATGCTTCTGTATATAGAGAGAGGAATGGCCAGCAGAAAAAAGAGGTGATAATGCCTCTGTATAAGTTTCTGATGCGACCTCATTTGGAGTATTGTGTGCAATTCTGGAGACCGCACCTTCAGAAAGATATAGACAGGTTGGAGTAAGTGCTGAGGTTGGCTACTAAAGTGGTTTGGGTTCTTTGTTATGAAGCATATGAGGACAGACTTAAAGATCTTAATATGTATACTTTAGAGGAAAGGCGGGATAGGGGCAATATGACAGAGATATTTAAATACTTCCGTGGCATAAATGCACAGGAAGGTCTCTGAATTGAAGGCAAACTCTGCTACAAGGGGACATAGGATGAGAATGAAAGGGGATAGACTCAGGAATAATATGCGGTATATTTCTTTATGGAAAGAGTGGTAGATACGTGGAATAATCTCCCAGTGGAAGTGGTAGATACAAGGACAGTATCCGAATTCAAAAACGCATGGGACAAACACAGAGGATCTGTAAAGATAAAAAGGGGACCATTGTAGTTGATATGGAAGGGCAGACTAGATAGGCCATGTGGTCTTTTTCTGCAGTCATATTTCTATGTTTCTAACCTAAAACACATTAAACTTTGAGACCGCACCACTCAGTCTTTCTTCTACTTTTGAAAAGTTGCACAATGTGCTAACATTCCAGTTTTCAGCGGAACCAGTAAGGCTACCAGAATTGCAATTATTGATCTGTAAACGTTTATTAAAGAAGAAAGCCAGATTGCCTTTTTTCATCTGTTTTTCCAGGTTGAAGTAAGATAAACAGAACCCATTAAATGTAGAGTAATAGAGCATATATATCAGAACTAGGTAATAAACCTGACTTTAGTCAATCCCCATTGCCTTTGTGAATAGAGTCCTACTTATTTTAGATATATTGGAGCTGCCTGTTCCCTAGATGTAATAGAAAACAGAACTGATGTTGACTTGAGTAAAGTGGATATGTTAATCAAAACAAGTGCATAATTAGCTAAGTAACTTTAATCATGTTAATTATCAAATGTTCATCTGGAACATAATTCTTTTAAATTAATTTTGGCCTCTGTGGAGCACATAGAAGAAAACAAACAACAAATAGCTATTATCATAAAAATAGCCAGTTCATAAGATTCCGTAGAATCCAAAATAGTTCATTAAAAAAGTTCATAATAATACAAAAGAGGCTTAAAAACAATAACTAGCTCTCTAATGCTGATGGATACGTCCATAAGGATTGATGGACATCATTTATTTATACTTGCTTTATCAATCTGAGTTGTACAATATTCTCAGTAGATTTAAAATATTTGTTTCAGTATATTCTGCATCTTCATTGTTCTCTATGAATTTAGTTCAATTGTACTAAGGATCTTTTTTTAGGTGCCATCAAGCCAATACCAACCCAGCAGCCCCTAAGTTTTCTTGGCAAGGTATGGCTAGAAGTAGACAGGCAAGCCTTTTTTTCCTTAGGTAATTGGGGTAAAGTGGCTTGTCCAACATCCCAAGGAGTGCTAGTGGGAATCAAACTCATATTTTGTGGGTATGAAACTGTTATGCTAACCACTTGGCTACTCCTCTACACCAAGCAATTTTTTAGGAGGTTATTTTAGAAGCACTATTTGTGTTGTAAACATGGACATACCGGCACAAAAGTGTGCAAAGTACATCCACATGTCAGCAGAGATTTAAGAAAGTCTGACTTTGCTTGTACCTGTCCTGATCATGTAGATTTTCAATAGAAGGTGTGTTCAGGGCAATCCAAAAAGATCCACATGCATCTCTTATTTTTCCAGTGATGTTATGTTTAAACCTACCAGCAGTCACATCCATACTTAGACCTGCTCCTTGGCATGAACAGGTATTTCAAAAGTAATCATTTCAGCCAGCTTGCGACAGTAAGGATGAATGGGGAATTCCCTCTCACCTCAATAATTTTCTCCACCTCAAAAAAAGAATATCAGGTAAATATTGAACCCTCTGTAATTATCTTAGAGCTGCTGCACATCTCAGTTGGTAAAATAGGTGGTCCATACATAGAAGCAATGACATATGGATGTTTGGGTTCTGAAATGTCTGCACCAACACACCTATACTGGCGGATCCACACATCAATATTTTGCATGTGCATGTTTCTGAAATTGACCACCTTCCTGCATGTGTCTGGGCTTATTTTTTCATGGGACATTGATGGAGACAACTGGAACACATCAATTTTAAGTCTAATTTATAAAGACAAATAGGTGTCTCTTTGACTTTACAAAATACTAGTGCAAGTCCTGCAGCAATAGCACCTACCTTGAGACACAGACATTATAAGGGCCATTTTAAAAGCCCTATTCATGATTTAGAATCTGAAAACAGCACAGAGACATCCAAAGCACAGAGAACAAGGTGACTCTGGGGATGGCCCCAGTGTGAGGACATCCAAGTCTGAATGGGGGTGTGGTGGTGGTATTCCCAGGAACCCGGGCATCTCCACCTGATCTTAGAAACATCATGGATGTCTGGCATCGCGTCTAAGTTTAGACCTACTCCAAGCACCTCATCTAAGGAGTATGTTTACTAAAGCGTCTTAATGTTACCGGTGCTAGTTGCAGCGTTAAGAATGCCATATAAGGTAGTGGGCGGTCTGGAGGGAAGGTTGCAAGGAATCGCTATCATGCGATAGTGGGTGCCATGGCACGTTAACACGCGTTAACCCTAAGTTCATGCCAGCGCAGTGTTAGAAGCTATAAAGATGTAACCCATTGGTTACTGCAATGACTGTGGAGGCAGAGGTCATGGGTTTGATCCCGCAGTGGTGTTATGTAAGAAACTGTCTGAGGCATTTCCTTTTAATTTAAATCAGTGCTGCCAGCAAAAACACCCTCACAGTGCCGTAACCTAAGGTGCCGCATAAGGCGCTCTATAAGGCACTCCATAGGGCTAATTATAAAGTGCCCTGTCTTCCAAGGCATCTTATAATGTGCCCTATAGGGTGCTTTATAGGGCGCCTTATGAGGCACCATAGGTTATGGCACTATGAGGGTGTTTCTTCTGGCAGCACTGATTTAAATTAAAAGGAAAAGCCTCAGACAGCCTTATTAAATAACACCACTGTGGTGTGAAACCCATGACCTCTGCCTTGGCAGTCAATGAAATAACCAGTGGGCTATATCTCTATAGCGTCTAATCCAGGGGTGTCCAAACCTGTCCTGGAGGGCCGGAATCCTGGCAGGTTTTTGGGATAGCCCTAATGAATATGCATGAGATATATATGCATTAGAGATATCCTGCCAACCTGACTGGTTTGTGGCCCTCCAGGGCTGGATTTGGAGACCCCTGCCTTACACCTCTGTCATTTAAGATCGTGAGTGGACAAGGTGCAGATGTCCAAGACATCAAAAAGGTTAGATAGAATTTGTCACAGTCCTCCTCACTTCTCACCACCACCTAAAAATTGTCTATTAGCCACCTTTTTGGTGGTGGTGAGAATCGAGGAGGAATGTGACACATTCTATATACCCTTTCGATGTCTAGGACATCTGTACCTTGCCCACTCACGATCTTAAATGACAGAGGTGTAAGGCAGGGGTCTCCAAATCCAGCCCTGGAGGGCCACAAACCAGTCAGGTTGGCAGGATATCTCTAATGCATATATATCTCATGAATATTCATTAGGGCTATCCCAAAAACCTGCCAGGATTCCGGCCCTCCAGGACAGGTTTGGACACCCCTGGTCTAATCCATTGCTGGCTGGCTACAGAAAGATTGCAGGTCACCACACAATCTGTCTGCTGTGGTTACCAGGATAGGGTAAACCCACCTGTACCCATGATGCACTGCACATGCAGATCAGCAGCCTACATCTGATCACAAGATGGTGTATGCACCTCTATAGCACCCCGGCCTGGTAGGGGGAACTGACCATATGTGTTACTGGCACAGAGTAGCTACAGACCGTGACATTGTGCAGTTCCTGTGCTCACCCTGAGGGTGAGGTGGGGTGCCCAGCACCAGGTCCTCAGCAAATAGCATGGATGAGATAGGTTGTGCGGCAGGTCCCCATTGGTGTCAGTCTGTGAAAGGTAGTCCTTGCTAACACACCTAGAATGCACCTGTGTTTATCTGTGTTTCCCAGTCACATTTAGCACTTCCGGACTATGATGCACCCAGAATAGTACATGCCCTGTATGGTTGCATGATATAAGTGAAGGGTGGTGTTTGGACTCAAAAGCGGATTATGCAGCACCACCCAACTTGGCTTCTGTGGGTAAGGGTGGGGGACAGGATTTTCCACCAAAAGAGCCACATTCTACATCTCTGCAATGGTGCCAGTAGAAGGGACCATCAACCCAAGTCCTTCTGGAGAATAGGCACCCTACAGCGCAGTCAATGCATAGCTGTACACATCACATAGGGCACTGGCAGACAGGCAGTAGGCCTGGAAAAGCTCAGCTGCCCCCCCCTATCACTATTTGACATTCACCAGCAGAGGGCACAGTCAGCCTCCACCCGCTGCACCCTGCAAGGCATTCCAGCCATGCACATGCTAACTGCAGACAGTCTTCTAGCTAATACATAGTGCATGTTCCTGAGGAAACTATGGACATCCAAAAATGGGATGCAACCACACACACACCACACAGGTATGTAACTGGTTGGGCCCCAAAAAAAGAAACCTATAGATATCACTCAAGAGAAACAATGCATAGCGCTTTGGGGGAACCTAGCCATACCATGGTCACTGCTCAGTCAGGGTGAGAGTGACAGCCCCCCCCCCCCCCCAGCATGACATGCTGTGGCCACTCTGTCCATGCAGGTGGTGGTTGGGCACTACAATGTCCCAGCCATTGCCCAATGCCCTGTGCAGATGCAGCCTGCCCAGGCCGCCCTATCCGGGCCATACCCACAGTACCTTGCTCCTCATTATGCACATTGGCAGGCTAACACTGGAAACAGTGCAAGCATTGTGGGCTCAGTAAGGTGTAGGCAGCCACAAAATACTGGATAGATATACACACACTCCCACACCTATTTCAGCATTGTGCAAATATAGAGGTGGTTGGCAGCCCTGGCCGCCACACCAGTCCTGGGCACAGTGCAGGCATTGCTATGGTACTCAATACTGTTAGGGTTACTCCCCGGGGTGGTAAATACTGTCAGAAACAAAAGCTGAAACACACTCCACAGATATCAGAAAGGTTGCTATGATGAATCTCTGTCAAGAAATTGTGTTTAACTTAGGATTTGTTATCTGACATTAATCATAGCAACCTTTTGATATATGTGGAACGTATTCCAAGTTTAATATGGCATTGCTAAGGTATGCAGGTGCTAGTATTGGTAGATGCTGCTCCAGGCAGGGCCCAACAGCCTGACTCTCCATGAGCCGTTGGATAGTGGAGCCTGTGGGTGTGGGTGTTTGTGCCCCTGTTGGCCGCTGCTCTAGGGCAGAGTTTCCCAACTCCAGTCCTGGTGGGCCAAACACCGTTCGGGTTTTCATTCTGTCCCTAATGAATATGCATGGATACATTTGCATACAATGGGAGCAGTGCATACAAATGCATCACAGGCATATTTATTAGGGACAGCATGAAACCTGAACCTCCTGGACTGCAGTTGGGAAAGTGTGCTCTACGGATTGCACATGTTTATGGTATATGTGGGTAAAATTTAGGTGCTTATGGTGTGTTTACTTTATCTGCAATAAAGGTTCCTTCTTTATTACCACTGTTTAGTACTGGGTAAAATGTAGGGACATGGTCTGCAGGGGCCACAGCTGGGACTTGAACCTGTAGCCTTCTGCCCTTGAACACACTGGCTGTTTGCACTGCACCAAATTGCTGCCACAGAGGTAGGTTATTCCCTGGAGATACCATTACTGTTCATCAGACAGACCTTGTCTGTTGCAGTGCATGGCACCCACCTAAACAGGGCTTGGCCTTGGTCTGCTGTGGGCAGATTCCACTGCCCCCTCCACCACCAGCACCCCTCCGCCACCATGCTGACATGCCCTTATGCCAGTGGTGCTGGTGGTGCACATTCCCAGGTCATCCAGTGTGACGGTAGGCGGATGCCTATGGTGCGTGATATGGGGTATGGGTACTGACATGGACATCAGCACTTCCCCCTGGCATCGCCTGCCAATGTTCTGTGCCCTTGGGGGTCCCTGCTGAGTACTGTCCCCTGGGACACTGTGTGAAGCACACTCGTGGCCATGTTGAACCCTGGTCAGTTGCTGTCTTGCTGCTTTTCAGTTTCTGCATTCCATTGTGCCAGGCAGGCATCTGCCTAGTCCACACTGTGCCCAAGCTGGCCCACTGCATGTGCCGCCTGCAGCCCCCTGTACCCCATTTACACCATCACCACAGTGCCCTTTCCTACGTGGCAACTCTACTGTTGCTGCACATGTGAAAGCCATATAAGCAAGCTGCCCAATATACACCACAGCAAACCCTCATCAACACTATCAATGTTGGAACATTCACTTTGTCCTTGTTTTATCCTTGTTTTTTTCTATTGGCCAGCTCAGTGTTCTGTATTTCTATTTTGGTTCTGGTCATTATCTCTCTGGTTTTTGCATGTTTTGTTACTGCACATGTATCACTACTATCACTTATCTAGGTCTCCCTGCCTTTGCTGTACATTGCTGACTGAACTGGTTTCTCTCTCCTGCAAATGTGCCTCTAACACAAGGTTTTCACTGGCGTTAAATTTCAGACCCTGATTTCACAGCGTTAGTGTGCCTGGGGCCTCTCCCCGCCCACTCTCCACCCATTGACCCCTTATCTCCGCCCTCTGGGGAGACCTTATCATGCGATAACATCACTTATTGCGTGATAACGTCGCCGCTGCGACATTAGCGCTGTTTAGTGAACATACCCCTAAGTTTAGACCTCTCCAGGCATCTGAAAAGTGCTCTTTTTGGCTGAAAAACATGCAGAGGATGTAGAAAAGACAGCACTTCCTCATCCCCACTACTCAGCACAATGTCACCGATAGCAACAGTAGAATTTGAACACTGGCTGTCCTATTCCTAGACCACTACTCTAACCATTAGGCTATCCTAGATGTCCAGGTCCTAAAACATGGTTCTGGGGATGTCTACATAGATGCCCCACAGATGTCCATATCGCGCATGTTCACATTTGTGAAATCGTGCTTGCACCTGGATATGCCTGCTTTTTTTCAGCCATTCTGGCTTAGACATCCCGGATTGCACTTGGACATCCCTTCTAAAATTCCCCTCTATGCCTGCTAGAGAGCAGGTGTAAATGTCCATACGTAGATTATTGAATTGCATGCCTAGTTTAAGGTATTTTGTAATCTATGTGCAAATCTCTTGACTTTGTCCATGCTCCACCCAATCCACTCAAAGCACTTTTAAGTTTTACCTAATTTTATAAAAGCCATATCCCGAGATATTCAAACGTAGGTGATCTAATCAAAAATACTGTACCTTTCCTCATGGATCAGTGATCAGCTCAGTTTTACTACTGCTACTATTACTTATCATTTGTATAGTGCTATAAGGTGTATGCAGGCACTGTCCATGTAGATGTAAAAGATAATACCTGCTAATCAGAATTTACAATACAGTCAAGACTAACAACATCACAAAACTGGGGACTACAGTATGCTAAGATAAACATTAGAAGGATATGCTAAGATACACATAAGCATTCTAAAATACACAACAGCATGGTTGCAGGCCCAGTCATGGTGCTTGAAACCCTTCAACAGCTCTCATAGATAAACTAACACAAGTCATGCAGGATTTATCCTTATCTTCTTAGACATCACATCCACCTTTGATTCAATCCCTCATGACCTGCTACTTTACGCTTACACTCAATTGGATTATGTGACACGACTCTGAAATGGTTCAGATCCTACTTATCAGAGCACCAACAGCATGTACAAGCAGAGAGAATTAAATCTGCTACATGTGGAGCCTGATTCATGAAGGGACATGTCTGGGTCGTCTGGACAACTCCGAGCAAGGTGGGCCCGTTAGAATCCGATTCTGGACCACGAGAACAAAACATTCCTGCCGCACACAGAATCAGGCCTGAGTACGGTGCAGCATGCCCCCTGCCTGCCTGCAGGATGTTCTCCCTGCGGGCACCCCTGGCTCATGCGGCTAAGACCCCCCTCCCTTCCCTGCTGCCTAACCCACAGTTGGTCAGCCGGGGCCTCGTTTGTGCTGGGAAGACACCCCCACACCCAGCCCTGTCCCCAAGGGGGAAACCCATGCCCGATTTGAGGTTGGAATAAGCAGTCCCCTCTGATCCCGCAGGATGTACAGGGCTGATTCAGGTCATGGCTCTGCATGTCCTGCCGACTCGGCCTGCCCCCAGTCTGCCTCAACCCACCCCTCCTCTCCTCATCCTGTGGTTCTAGCCATGTGGGGAGAGCAAGAGGGGGAATAGGCTTAGGATGGCTTGCAGGGCTGCACATCCTGCCGGAACGTGCAGTTCCACAATCCGCAGCTCTGAATCGGGCCCATAACCTACAGCAGGGTGTGCCTCAAGGCGCTGTCCTTTCTGCGCTCTTATTCAACATCTACCTACAGCCCATCTGCTCAGTCATACAAGCACATAACGTGTTGTATCATATTTACACAGATGACATTATGCTGTATACCCCCTTCTCCACCTTACAACCTATATATACCTCACTAATAGCATGCATTACATCAAACACTCACTGGCTATAGAACATAACCTGTTCATCAACTATAAGAAAACTGAGGTCCTCAATATCACAAGAGGCATGAACTTCAAGTCGCCAATGTCTTTAAAGATACCAGGAGCTCAGCTAGAAGTAAAATTTGAAGTGCGCTACTTGGGAATTACCCTTGACCAGCACCTAAACCTTCAGTCACACCTTAACAATACAATTCAACTCACATACCACAAGATAAAAACAGTACAGCACCTACAACCTTACTAAGCAGCCATGACTTCCATTAAGGTTTTCAGGCCTTAGTCTTCCCACACCTGGATTATTGTAATATCATGATTTAGGATTTACCAGACTATGCACTTCACCCTTTACAGATGACCCAGAACACTGCCGCCCAGATCCCCTATGGAGCACCCAGAATGGAACACATAACTCTGATCCTTAAACAATTACACTGGCTTCCAATGGCAGCCCGCATGAAGTACAAAGCCTTGCTGACCATCTTCAATGCTTCAAACAACCTTTATCTTCAATCTCTTTTACCTAAGACACTAAACAATAGAACAAGAAGAGCTAATGCACAAAATACCCTCCTCATCCCTACGTCCAAAATAAAAAGCAACCTGCTGTGTACTGTCCCACAGTGTACCAGGGGACAGTACACAGAAGGTTCCCCAAAGGGCACATAACATGGACAAGCGGTGCTGGGGGGAAGCGCAGATGTCTATGTAGGCACCCCTACCCAAGATACCACACCATAGGCACCCGCCTACCGGCACACTGGATGGCTGGGACTGCGCACCACCAGCACCAGCACCACCGGCATAAGGGCATGTCAGCATGGTGGTGGAGGGGTGCTGGTGGTGGAGGGGACAGTGGCACCTGCCCACAGCACACCAAGGCCAAGCCCTGTTCAGGTGGGTGGCGTGCAGTGCAACAGACAAGGTCTGTCTGATGAACAGTAATGGCATCCCCAGGGAATGACCTGCCTCTGTGGCAACAGTTTGGTGCAATACACACAGCTAGTGTGTTCAGAGGCAAACAGTCACAGGTTCAAGTCCCAGCTGTGGCTCCTGCAGACCATGTCCCTATATTTTACCCTACAGCGCACATGCACCATAAACATGTGCAGTCCCTAGAGCAGAGGTTCCCAACTGCAGTCCTAGAGGGCCAAACACCCTTCAGGAGTTCAGGCTGTCACTAATAAATATGCTTGAGATGCATTGCTATGCAGTGCCCCCATTGAATGTAAATATATCTCATGCATATTCATTAGGGACAGCCTGAAAACCTGAATGGTGTTTTGCCCTCCAGGACTGCAGTTGGGAACCACTGCCCTAGAGTATCAACCAACAAGGGCACAAACACCCACACCCACAGGCTCCACTATCCAAAGCCTCATGGAGAGTCAGGCTGTTGTGTGCTGCGTGGAGCAGCAGCTTACAATACTAGCACCTGCATACCCTAGCAATGTCTGCACTTTGCCAAGACTGATGTGGCGGCCAGGGCTGCCAACCACCGCTATCTTTGCACAATGCTGAAATAGGTGTGGGAGTGTGTGTATGTCTATCCAGTGTTTTGTGGCTGCCTACACCTTACTGAGCCCCCAATGCTTGCACTGTTTCCATGTTAGCATGCCAATGTGCATAATGAGGAGAAAGGTATTGTGGGTATGGACCAGACATGGCGGTCTGGGCAGGATGCATCTGCACAGGGCATAGGGCAATGGCTGGGACATTGTAGTGCCCGACCACCACCTGCACGGACAGGGTGGCCACAGCATATCATGCTGGGAGGTCACTCTCACCCTGACTGATCAGTGACCATGGTATGACTAGGTTCCCCCATAGTGCTATGCAGTGTTTCTTTCAAGTAATATCTGTGAGTTCCCTTTTTTGGGCCCAATCACTGACATACTTGCTTGGTGCATGTGTGTGCTTATATCCCACTTTTGAGGGCATGCAGTTTTTCCAGGAACATGCACTATGTATTAGTTATCAGACTGTCTGCAGTTAGCATGTGTATGGCTGGAACACCTTGCAGGGTGCAGCTGGTGTAAGACTGACTGTGCCCTCTGCTTGTGAATGTCAGATTGTGGTGGGGAGCAGCTGAGCTTTTCCAGGCCTACTGCCTGTCTGCCAGTGCCCTATGACATATGTACAGAACAGCATTGACTGCCCTGGAGGATGCCTACTCCCCAGCAGGACTGGGGTGTTGGTCCCCTCTACTGCCTCTGATGTAGAGTGTGGATCTGTTGGTAGGAGATCCTGTCCTCCACCCAAGAGAGAGCGGGTTGGGTGGTGCTACATAATCTGCTTTTGGATCCACACAACAGCCTTCTTCTATAACATGTGACCATGGCAACCACACAGGTTATGCACTATTCTGTGTGCATCATAGTCCACAAGGGCTAGATGTGACTGGGAAATACAGATGGACATAGGTGTGTCTGCAAGGCCTGCCTGTCACACACTGTCACTGATGGGGACCTGCAGCATAGCCTATCTCAGCCAACCCAGGTGCTGCGGACCTGGTGCTGGGCGCCCCACCTCACCCTCAGGTTGAGTACAGGAGCCGCACAATGTCACGGTCTGTAGCTACTCTGTGCCAGTAACACACACGGTCAGTTCGCCCTACCAGGCTGAAGTGCTGTGGTGGCGCATACCCCATCTTGTGATCAGATGTAGACTGCTGATCTGCATGTGCAGTGCATCATGGGTATGGGTGAGTATACCTTATCCTGGTAACCACAGCAGACAGTTTGTGCGGTGACCTGCCGTCTTTCTGTAGCCAGCCAGCACTGTGCTTGAAGCTATAGAGCTGTAGCCCAATGGTTACTACAATGACTGTGGAGGCTGAGGTCATGGGCTCAGTATCACTGTGGTAGCCTTTATTAAGCCTCTCTGAGGGGTTTCCTTTTAATTTACATCTGTGCTGCCAGAAAAACTACCCTCACAGTGCCGTAACCTTAAGGTGCCTCATAAGGCGCCCTATAAAGAGCCCTGTAGGGCACATTATAAGGTGCCTTGGCAGACAGGGCAATTGAGGTTTTCCAGGCCTACCCCCAGCATTACTGCTGGTCTGTGACTGACCCAGTCACAGATATGGCTCTGGCCCATCAACTCTGGAGGGCTGTCTTTTGCCAGCAGGAGCAGGGTTGCTTCTTCAAGGCTCAGGCATCTTTCCCTCCACTTCCTCACCTACAAAAAGGGTGATGGTAGGCCTTGTAAGGTGCCTTATGAGTGCCTTGTCATGTGCCTTATAAGGTGTTTTATAAGGCGCCTTGTAATGTGCGTTACCTGACATGGCTTGCTGTAACGATGCACTGCCCACATCTTTATATGGGCATCCGTAACATTACCGGGGGACTTAACGATGATAACATTAAAAACATTTTAGTAAACATACACCTAAGTGAAGCTAAGATAAAGGAAGAAGTTTTTGTTGGTCCTCAGATTCATGAACTTCTTTGAGATGATGCATTTAACTGTGCACTACGTGGCAAAGGATGGCATGGAAAGCTTTCTAGTTAGTGGCAACAAGTTTTCTCAGAAACAACAAGGCAGACAACTACAGGGAGCTGGTGGAAAAACTCCTCAATGCATACAAAAGTCTTGGCTGCAACATGCCACATTTTTTGCACTCTTATCTTGATTTTATTCCATTGAACTGCGGAGCAGTGAGCGATGATCATGGTAAGCAATTTCATCAGGACATTGCAGCAATGGAGAAAATAAGTCATGGCAAATGGAGCCTGTTGATGCTTGCAGACTATTGCTGGAGAGTGACAAGAGATACACCATTTACAGAATACAAGAGACAAGCCGAGTAGACACTGAATAAGGTCTGAAATGAATAGTAATGCATACATAGTCCATTCTTGCTTTCCGTTTCCTACTAACTTTTTTAATAGATTGTATTTAAATAACCCTTTGGCTGATTTTTAAACTTTTAAACAAAGATGACGGGTGAAATATCAAGATCAACCATAAACACATGAAAAGACCTAGGTTTATAATTATTTGTGATTAAAACTCTACTATCAACACATTATATATATATTGTCATGAAGAAGTCCCTTCTGAGCCTATAAAGATAGGGCAAGATGAGTATTTTCTTTCAGAAACTGACAGGTAGTCTGAGCACATGGCTCAGTGTTTGCAAAGAAGAAGTAAACAAAGAAAGTCACGAGCTAGAAAGACATGCCCCTGCAGTGACGTATTCCCTAGCTCAGGAGGTAATGAGTTTCACCTGTTTCAGGGCAAGGCACAGCTAAGCCCTGAGAGTTACAATGATAAAAACTGGTCATTAGCTTGGAGCAAGAAGAGCCAGAGGGGGAACTGGAAGCAGATGCAGAACCAAAAGGAGGACGAGAAAGGAAGCCAGCAAAGGAGCACGCTGACTAGGAGTCAAGGAGGAGTGAGAACCAAGGGAGCCATATTCCTGAGGCCAGAAGGAAGCAACTCAGGACAGGGGTTGTCTGGTAAAGGCAGGAGAGAGAAGAATCTTCCTGAGAGGCAGGCTTGGCAAAGCTCACACACTCCTAAGAGAGAGACAGGCTGGTTGGAGAATACCGGTACATCTGAGGGGAAAGTTAATAGGCTGAGAGGCAAGCAAACACCAGCTGTGTTTGAGAACCAGTCTAACCCTGCAGAGTGGAGAGTTCCTTCCCTTTCAAAGCCAAAAGGTAGGCTTAATAATTCATACAAGTTTGAACCTAGCTATAAAGCAGTTCCCTATAGTTACCAGAAAGTAGCAAACTGCCTGGACAAAAACTACAGCATATATGGTAGTTTACAACCCTGCTCAGGAGAGTGTTACAGAGAGAAACCACATGAGGTCAGAGAAACCGTTTGTTTCAAGGATCAGGATAGCAGCTTACTGCCACACCCTGCTATTCCTGATACTGAGGAAATGCAGATAGACTCTGACCATAATGAAATAGTGGATGATCGGATGGACTGTACATTATCTTTGGCTGACCATGTGAATTCCCTATGCTGAACAGTGTCTGTGAGAGACGGTAAAAGCAGCAGAAGAAAGGGAATATTTTCTTTGCTAATTGAAGCTGTTGTGATTTTGTTTTGTATCAAGCACTGCACATTTAAAGCCTGAAGCTGGCAAGGCTAACTTACCTGAGTTCATGTATAATTTCCTCAAGCCAATTGTATGGCATGTTTTGTCCTGAGTCATTCACTTGCATTTAATCCGCCGGGAAGGGGAAAATAAATTCTTGTCATTGCCTGAAACCACTCGACTGCAACTCATCTGTGCTCAAGGGTAAAGGGACTTACTTTCCCAGAAGGCCTTGCAGGGTTAAAGCAAGCCCATGCTCTCTGAGGCAGGAACACCACAGGCAGACCAAGACTCAGCGCCCTAGGCGTTGGGCTGGCCACCGTGAGGGTGACAAGTGGCGTAGTGTGTTCGGATTTTTTTTCACTTGGAATACAAAAAAGGACATCCCAACTGAGGGAAAAGAACAGAAAAAAGCTTCAGGATACAACTGAAAGTTTTGCCATAGCTGGAAAATACATGGGGAACGAGAAATCTGCTAAGCTGTTGGAGAGTTCGCTGGCAAATCGTGCCAGGAGGACCAGGACCCAGGAGGATAGACTCCTTTCTCAAAGTCTGAGTCTACACCGTGTGAAGGTAATGGGTAACTGGGCATGGGTGTAGAGGATACCAGTGTGAAAGGGAGTTTTATTCTGCAGAAAGATAGTGAGGATTTAAAAAGAAAATTTGGTGCCGCACTTGGTAGGCTTTTCTTTTGCCTTTCTTTGCAGGAACCCTAATCCTCAGAATGGATCCTCATGAGGTGTTGCGCTGGATGTCCAGTCAATTTGAAAAGCAGATGGAACTGGCTCAACGCACACAGGAACAGACAGCTGTGGCTATACAAGCCCAGCAGAAGCCTCTTGAAGAGCTGATGGAAGCTTTGCTGACAAAGCAAAAGGCTGCTGAAGATGCCAGTCTTACATTTTCTACAGTGGTAGGACCGCAAGGCTGCAGAGCTTTAACTTTTGGCCAGTTAAACACCAATGACAATTTGGATGACTTTATCGAGGCTTTTGAAAGGGTGGCAGTAGCAGTTAAATGGCCACCTGAGCAATGGGCAATGAGGTTTGCCATGTCCCTAATGGGAGAGGCTTTGTCTGCATACAAAACCATGCCCGCTGCTCTCGCTTCCACCAATGAGGAAGTTAAAAAAGCAGTGAGAGACAGATTAGGTCTGACTCCAATGCATTATAGGAGGATGTTTAGAGAGTTTAGGCTTAAGTCTAATGAGACGCCAAAGGCATTATATCAGAGGATCAAAGCCTTGGCCTGGAAATGGCATGTTCCAGAGGGGAAAATCCTGGAATCTGTGATAGACACAGTCATTCTAGAACAATTAATGGAGGCAGTACCTCCTGAGGTAAAATCTTTCATAATCCAACAAAGTTGCCAGACCACTGCAGAGGCAGCCGTCCTTACAGAGCGTTACTTTGAAGCGGAGTTGGCGGACAGGCCAGCAGGAGGCGCTCTGAAGTTGGCTGGAACAAGCAACTTTGCAGGATTAGAAAGAAGCAGAAAAGCAAATGTGTCTAATGTAAATACTGTTTTACCTGTGACAAAGGGAAAGTGTTACAATTGTGGGAATACAGGACATTTCCAGAAGAGTTGTACAGTGAGGACAGCACTAATGTCTGGAAAAGGGAAACTGGTGCAAGAAGGCTTCCGGTTGGACGTGGAAGTCCAAGGCATTATGGCTAAGGCACTGCTTGACTCGGGTGCAGACCAGAGCATGGTCTCTGAAAAGCTCTGGCAGGCCATGGAGGCTCACGGTAGGTCAGCATCGAGTCAAGCAGAGGGCCGTGTTGAGATACGTTGTGTGCATGGTACTGCATCCTATCATCCACTGTGTAGGCTCTCCATAAAAGGGTTGGGGACCCAAAAAGAGGTTTTGGTGGCCATTGTCCCACGGTTTCCCTATGATATTGTGTTGGGGAGGGACTGGCCCCTATTCTGCAGAGGGGTGGAGAAGGACTTAAGTGTAAAAACAAACATGGTCTCCACTAGGTCCCAGGCAGGAACCTCCAGAGTAAGGGACGAAACCCCAGAGGGAGGAGAGGAACTCCCTGAAGATAGGAGTGAGCCATCAGAGAGTGAGGATGATTTGGTAGAGGAGGAGGTATCAGAGCTGCTTCCTGTACATGATGACCTAGTCAATACCCCTTCTAAAAAGGTCAGGAAAGGAAAAGCGGATAGGCGCCGGGAGAGACAACGTAGGACCCAAGGGAGGGCCGAACTGCAGGCCAGAGAGGGGTTGCCCTGGGTACCCGCTGATCTAGTCAGGAAATTCCCGTCCTTTCCTAAGGAACAAAGAGCTGACCCCGCATTGAAACGAGCATTTGAATATGCCCAAACTGATAAAGAGACTCTTCCTAGGTTTTTCCTAGATAAAGAAGTGTTGTATAGGGAGTCCAATGAGCCACAAACAGGAGCTGTAAGAAAACAGTTAGTAGTACCCACTACATTTAAGGCAATAGTACTAAGGTTGGCCAATGATCACCCTGCAGGCAGCTATAAAGGGATCCAGGGGACATTGTATCAAATCCTGTCCCAGTTTTATTGGCTGAGGTGTTTTTAAAGAGAACACCCGCTACTGTGAGTCATGTTCCACATGTCAGCATGTGACTTCCGCCAAACCACGGGCAGTACCCATGATACCTACACCCACAATATCAACCCCAATTCGCCGGATGGCAATGGATATTGTAGGACCCCTGATTAAGACGCCAAGAGGGTTCCAATACATATTGGTAATAATAGATCAGGCCACGCGTTTTCCTTGGGCAATACCCTTAAGGAGTACTTCAGCTAGGACGATAGCCTTAGAGCTTGTTAAGCTGTTCTGCGAGGTGGGGTTTCCGCAGGAAATGCTCACAGACCAGGGCAGTAACTTTGTATCAAGGTACCTAGCACAAGTGTGGGACGCATTTGGGGTGCGTCATATAAAGACGGCCGCATACCACCCCCAGTCCAATGGACTGGTTGAACGTCTAAATCAGACCATTAAGCAGATGTTGAGTCGGGGTCTGAATGGGAAAATGTCTGAATGGGACACCCTCCTCCCATTCGTTTTATATGCTTGTCGTGAGCGTACGCAGGCATCCCTAGGGGCACCACCTTACGAATTATTATTTGGTCATGCTCCCAGAGGGGTTTTAGACATTTTGCGAGAGCAATGGGTGGAGCCAGAAGTTCAGGACGTAGGGGTGCCTCACTTCTTAAAGGAGTTGAGAAGTCGGCTAAAAAGGACTTGTAGATAGCTGGGTGGCTGGTGGACGTGAGGATCGCCTGGTAACATGCCTGCCTGGTGCGAAGGTAGAGGACCTCACGCGCCACCTAGATAAGGTCTTAGATAGTGCTGGGGAGGAGTCTGCTGTCTTGGTACATGTCGGTACCAATGACATAGGAAAATGTGGTAGGGAGGTTCTGGAGGCAAAATTTAGACTTTTAGGTAGGAAGTTGAAATCCAGAACTTCCATGGTAGCGTTCTCCGAAATGCTTCCTGTTCCACGCGCAGGACCCAAAAGGCAGGCAGAGCTCTGGAGTCTCAATGCGTGGATGAGACAATGGTGCAGAGATGAGGGTTTTGGATTTGCTAGGAACTGGGGAACATTCTGGGGAAAGGAGGGGCTCTTCCGAAGGGATGGGCTTCACCTTAACCGGGATGGAACCAGGCTGCTGGCATTAACCTTTAAAAAGGAGATAGAGCAGCTTTTAAACTAGATATTAGGGGAAAGCCGACAGTCGCCCAAGAGCGGATGGTTCGGAAGAATGTATCCTTGAAGGATACTACCAAAAGCAGAGAGGTTCCACAAAAGAGTAAAGTATCCCAAATGCCCTCAAGTATGGAGCAGACAGAGCTTAGAGATCCCAATTTACCCATGTCTAACAATAGCCAAATTAACATGAATAAAATACATTCTCTAAAATGCTTGTATGCAAATGCTAGAAGTCTAAAGAATAAGATGGGAGAGTTAGAATATATAGCACTAAATGAAAGGTTAGATATGATTGGAATATCAGAGACATGGTGGAAGGAGGACAACCAGTGGGACACTGTGATACCTGGGTACAAACTATATCGTAATGATAGAGCTAATCAAATTGGTGGAGAGGTTGCGCTCTACGTTAGAGAGGGCATTGACTCAGAAAGGATTAAAGTTTTGCAGGAAACAAAATCTGCTGTAGCTCAGGAGGTAATGAGTTTCACCTGTTTCAGGGCAGGGCACAGCTAAGCCCTGAGAGTTACAATGATAAAAACTGGTCATTAGCTTGGAGCAAGCAGAGCCAGAGGGGGAACTGGAAGCAGATGCAGAACCGAAGGGAGGACGAGAAAGGAAGCCAGCAAAGGAGCACGCTGACTAGAAGGAGTCAAGGAGGAGTGAGAACCAAGGGATCCATATTCCTGAGGCCAGAAGGAAGCAACCCAGGACAGGGGTTGTCTGGTAAAGGCAGGAGAGAGAAGAATCTTCCTGAGAGGCAGGCTTGGCAAAGCTCACACGCTCCTAAGAGAGAGACAGGCTGGTTGGAGAATACCGGTACGTCTGAGGGGAAAGTTAATAGGCTGAGAGGCAAGCAAAAACCAGCTGTGTTTGAGAACCAGTCTAACCCTGCAGAGTGGAGAGTTCCTTCCCTTTCAAAGCCAAAATGTAGGCTTAATAATTCATACAAGTTTGAACCTAGCTATAAAGCAGTTCCCTATAGTTACCAGAAAGTAGAAAACTCCCTGGACAAAAACTACAGCATATATGGTAGTTTACAACCCTGCTCAGGAGAGTGTTACAGAGAGAAACCACGTGAGGTCAGAGAAACCGTTTGTTTCAAGGATCAGGATAGCAGCTTACTGCCACACCCTGCTATTCCTGATACTGAGGAAATGCAGATAGACTCTGACCATAATGAAATAGTGGATGATCGGATGGACTGTACATTATCTTTGGCTGACTATGTGAATTCCCTATGCTGAACAGTGTCTGTGAGAGACGGTAAAAGCAGCAGAAGAAAAGGGAACATTTTCTTTGCTAATTGAAGCTGTTGTGATTTTGTTTTGTATCAAGCACTGCACATTTAAAGCCTGAAGCTGGCAAGGCTAACTTACCTGAGTTCATGTATAATTTCCTCAAGCCAATTGTATGGCATGTTTTGTCCTGAGTTATTCACTTGCATTTAATCCGCCGGGAAGGGGAAAATAAATTCTTGTCATTGCTTGAAACCACTCGACTACAACTCATCTGTGCTCAAGGGTAAAGGGACTTACTTTCCCAGAAGGCCTTGCAGGGTTAAAGCAAGCCAACGCTCTCTGAGGCAGGAACACCACAGGCAGATCAAGACTCAGCGCCCTAGGCGTTGGGCTGGCCACCGTGAGGGTGACAATATATATATATATATATATTGTGGTGCAGCAGAGGATACACAGCCCATGGAAGTGCAGATAAAAGAAGAGCTTACCTTAGATTCAGCTATGCAAAGAGACACGAGGCATAGTGAAACAGTTGAGCAGGGAAAACTGTTACTACGTGCCAAACAGAAAGCTCATCAGGAACACCTGATTGCAAATCCCCACGTCACGTGCAGGGCTGGGGATTACATAAGACAGGGTTCCAGTCAGTGGAGGAAAACCCAGGACCAAACCCAGGAGGAAACCCAGGAGAAGGGCAAAAGCCAGAGGGAGAGCTCAAGCCCAGGAGGTGGAATAGCAGGTGGGCCCAGAGCAGATGACGTAGCAAGAGAAAGCAGCAGGAGGTGTGGCTACAGACAGCTGAGCAGAAACCCCAGAGGAGTGCTGGGAGAAAAGGTTGCTATCGGAGAACCAGGAAGTGAAGATAGCTACAGCACTCGGGAGAAAAGATTTAAGGCAAGCTGTGCTGGGAGAAGGTATGCCCCTCGAGACAGACCTCAAGAGAAGCCAGGAGTGTCCTATCATACAGGAGACCGGTATGTGCCAGCAATAAGCACAGGTCAGTTCAGAAGGAGAGTGTTGGGGGATGGGAACTCCAAACATACTTGCACAGTAAGAAATAGCTGTAAAGCTGATACTAACTTTGCTACTGCACAGCCAGCCTGGGAGGCTAGAGAGAAGGGACATTGTAAGCCAAGAGCCAAGACAATCCCTAAGGATAATAGGAGGCATCCCTGTTCTTATAAAGAAAGGTTTGAAACATATGCATGCCAAGGGCATGGTCCTGGGAATAGAGGCAGAAAGAAAAGGTATTCAGAACCTTTACCTTGGGAGGAAAACCCAGAGAGAATCTACTTCATGCCAGACAGGTATCAACCTGGGGAGAGAGGAATCTTTACTGAAAGCTGTAGTGATTTATCACAAGGGGACGTGCCTGAATACACCACACAGGAAGAGTGTGATACTGCGAGCTTGGGGAGTGCTGGAGAGGCTATGCTGTGGGAAGACAACAGCTGCCTTCCAGACCCCATGCCCATGGACTGTAGCATTTGTTACAAGTGCAACCATTCTACTTAATTAAGTAACAAAAGGAACTTTGTGAATGTAACAAGGAAACAGAAGTTGCTGTTACCATTTTTGTTTATTGCTTGTATCTGGAGTTTTTGATCTTGTTGATGGTCCGAGCGGGACGGGGAATAAAACCCATCTTATTTTTCTTATTCATTTTTGCTCTGAGAGACTCTGTTATTTCATAGCAAGAGCAGAATACTTATTTTACTGACCCTAGGCAACCGCCTACATAGGGTTAGAGGGCTCTACCCACGGGCCCCATCACAATATATATATATATATATATATATATATATACAAAATGGAAAAGCTTCAATATATTAGAAACAGTAGCCAATCAGCGGATTTATTTGTCATTTTTTTAATTTAGTGCATCAAAATCCATAAGATTAGGCAGATTTTGTCTCTGAAGCAGACAACTTTTAAAAAATTGTAGACCAGTGTTTCAGGAAATCTGCCAACAAGCCAAACATTTTTTTTAATCCGCACATCCCTATTATGGATGACTCAAAGCAGATATAATACCAGTGTGGAAAATGTATTTAGGTACTGCTGTTGAAAAATAGGGAATTCATGCATACGTTCAAAGACCAGTCATATCATGCCTCCTTTAAATCTCTACATGCCACCTTCATACATGCATACGTAGCCAGTCTTCTGATCTGGTTTTTGAAAGAATAACATCTAGTGCGGTTGGGATGGACTTCCTTGCTGTACAGCGGAGGACGCTGGACTGGTTGCAAAAAGAATGACAGCCTGGTTAGTTCCACAGTAGGCTGAGGACTTAATTTAATGCAATATGTACTACATGACAACCCTCTCTAAAGAAAAAGGCACAAGGAAAGTAACCTGCAGTACACTACAGGTTCTGCCCTAGCAACACTACTGCTCAGACTGGATGGACCATGTCTGTCTTTATCTGCCATCATGTACTATATTACTATGGGGTATGTTTACTAAATAGTAAGGTAACGTTACCATGCACTGCATAACGTTCCTGTGCGGTAACGTAACATTACCGCGCAGTAACGTTACAACCCACGCTGAAGTGTTCCGTGGCACTTTACACACCGCAGAGGGAGGAGAGAGGGCGGAGAGCAGGGATCAATGGGCGGGGAGTTGGTGGGGAGAGGCTCCCTGCACACTAACGCTCTGAACTGAAGGGATGAATCCTACCAGGAATGAAAACCTGCCGTTAGATGCACATTTGCAGGAGATTGAAACCATTTCAGTGTTAGCAATGTACAGCACAGGCAGGGAGCACAAGAAACGTGATAGTAGTGCTCCATTTACAGCAACAGCATAGTGGCCAAGTATGAAAGGCCACTATGGCAATGGTGTAAATGGGTCATAGGGGGATGCAGGCGGCACATGTAGTGGGGCAGCCGGGGCATATGGCAGACTAGGCTGTTGCCTAGGTGGCACATAGGAACATAGAAACTGGAAGTTGGAAAGACAGCATCTGACAAAGGCCAAACACAATATACAAATACCTTGACCACCCTAGCCAATAGTTGCCAGGGCTGAGACAGGACATCCCCGCATCCATCCCACCCCCATGTTGAAGAGACAGAATATTGTTAGGTGGTGATGGGGGGATGTGGATGTCCATGTATGCCTTCCCACCCCAGATGCCGCAACCTAGGCACCTGCCTACCTGAACAGTGGATGGCCTGGAACGGTGCACAACAAGCACCAACAGCATATGGTCATGTCAGCATAGCAGGGGGGGTGTCCGTGCTGAAGGGGGCAGTGGCACCTGTCTGCAGTGGACCTAGGCCATGCCCTGTACAAGTACGTGGTGTGCAATGCAACAGAAAAAATCTGGCTGAGGAGACATAAAGGTAGGCCCAGGGACTGTTGTGCCTCTGTGGCCAAACTGTGGTGCAGGGTCCACCAAAGAACAGCAAACTGCCACGTGGGCAACCAATAACCAGTCAAGAAACGTGGCAGGGAGTTCCAAAAATGCCCTTATTGTTCCATGGATCAAGTGTGCCTAAAATCCGACACAGGCCGTGTTTTGTTCACCACTTCCTCAGGGGTTAACGGTTCACTAAAAAACATACATATACATATTGAATAAAAACCACAACAAATAAAACAAATATATTAATACAATAAGCATAAAAAAGTTAATAAAATACAAATCATCTTAAATAAATTAAAACAATAAATACATAAATAAATATAGTGTGATAAACCATTGATAAAATAACTATATTGCATTAAATAATAAATAACATATAACAATATAAAATGCATCAATATAGAACATAAAATGCGTACACTATAAAACCAAATAAACTCAAACCAGGAGAGAGAGGAGGACTAAAAAGACATGCAGTAAACAATGCATAATATACATTGTATAAAAAATAAAAAAACTGGTAACAAAAAACATTGCTTCATAAACAACTAGGGGTATGTTTACTAAAACCCTGTTAATGTGCGCGGCGCGCTAGTGTGCGGATGCCATATAAGGAGTGGGCGTTTCAGTCAGAAAAAAGCAAAACCGGGATTAATCATGCGCTAATGTGCGCTGTGCTCATGTGCGCCCCGCACATTAGTGCATGAGAAAGCTGC
This sequence comes from Ichthyophis bannanicus, assembly GCA_033557465.1. Taxonomy (NCBI): domain Eukaryota; kingdom Metazoa; phylum Chordata; class Amphibia; order Gymnophiona; family Ichthyophiidae; genus Ichthyophis; species Ichthyophis bannanicus. The sequence continues at coordinate 154,468,420 of CM066035.1, read as the reverse complement.
GCGGGAAGCATAAGTGGCGAGCTGATGTACAAGCACAGGAACAGAGCCACAGTACAATGGTTAAGACACTGACCAATGATGCAGGGATCAGGGGTTCAATCCCCACTGTGCCCAATAAAGAAGGCTGGCTGAGGCATTACCTATTATGGGGAAGATTGCTTTAGGAGGCATTTTATTTTTATTTTAATTATCACTACTAGCAAATGCACTCTCAAAGCGTGTTAACATAAGGCGCCCCATAAGGCACATTTTAAAGTGCACTGTCCACCAAGGCACCCTAGAATGTTGCTTATAGGGCACTTTATAGGGTGCTGTATGAGTTACCGCAAGGTCACAGCACTGTTTTTGATGGCAGCACTGTGCAGTTTAAGGAATGAAAATCATAAGTAGGTGCACTGACATGCAAGGAGGAGCAGCAACAGTGGAGTACAATGGTTAAGACACTGACCAATGATGCAGGAGTCATGGGTTCAATCCCCCACTGTGCCTAATGACGAAGGCTGGCTGTGGCACTACCTGTTATAGGTAATATTGCTGTAGGGGGCATTTAATTTTTATTTTAATTAGTGCTGGCAGCAAACACACCCTCAAAGTATTGTAACATAAGGTGCTGCATAAGGCGCCTCATAGGGTACCCCAGAGGGCACATTTTAAAGTGCACTGTCCGCCACGGCACCCTACAATGTTGCTGAAAGGGCGGCCTATAGGGCACCATATAGGGTGCCCTTTGAGGCACAGCAAGGTCATAGCACTGTGTTTGATGGCAGCACTGTGCATTTAAATGCATGGAAATCTTAAGTAGGTGCGCTGACATGCAAGGAGGCACAGCAGTGTAGCACAATGGTTAAGGCACTAACTGCTGATACAGGGGTCATGAGTTTGCTCCCCAGTGTGCCTAATATGTAAGGCTGGCTGAGGCATCAGCTTTGCAATGTATGTATTGTTTCCTGCAGCACTTTATTTGTATTTTATTAATTGCTGCCAGAAAACACGCCCTCACGTGCCGTAATTGAAGGTGCCGCATAAGGCACCCTATAAGGCACTCCATAGGGCACATTATAAAGTGCACTGTCCGCCACGGCACCCTAAAATATCCCCTATAGGGCACCCTATAAGTTGCTCCACAGGATAACGTATAGTGCACCTTATATGGACGGTAACCATAAGGTGACCTATAGGGCACCCTATAAAGCGCCCTCTGAGCCACCTTATGGGTACAGTACGATGAGGGTGTTTTTGCTGGCAGCCATAATGTACATTAAAAATAGATAATGCTTTTGGGCAGCCTTATCAAATAACTCCACTGTGGGCTTGAACCCATGACCTCTGGCTTCACAGGCAGTGAAGCAACCATTGTGCTACAGCTCTATAGCAGCTAACAAGCTCCTGGCTGGCTGCAGAGGGAGTGGACGTCACCACACAGACAGTCTGCTGTGGTCACCAGGATAGGGTTAGCACACCCATACCCATGATGCACTGCACATGCAAATCAGCTGTCCACAGATAAACACAAGATGGGGTATGCACCCCCACAGCACCTCGGCCTGGTAGGGGGTACTGACTGTGTGTTTTACTGGCACAGAGTAGCTACACACCGTCACATTGTGTGGGTACTATGCTCACCCTGAGGGTGCGGTGAGGCGCCCAGCACCAGGTCCACAGCACCTTCCATGGCAGAAATAGGCCATGCTGGAAGTCCAAAGCAGTGTTAATGTGTGAGATAGGTAGTTTCTGCAGAAACACCTTGGATATATCTGTTTTTCTCAGTCAGGTGTAGCCCCTATGGACTCCTAGGAGGATTATGTACCACCACCCTCCTCCCAGGCTGTGGGTGGCAAACAGGGTCTCCTATCAACAGATCCACATTCTACCTCCCTGCAATGGTGGCAGTAGAGGGTACCATCAAACCCAGTCCTGATGGGGAACCGACACCCCTACAGGGCAGTCAATGCAGCTCTGTACACATCCATAACACAATAGCAGACAGACATTAGGCCTGGATATGCTAAGCTGCACCCCACCACTATCTGATATTCTCCTGCAGCAAGCTTTCAGCCACTACACCCTACAAGGCACTCCATCAAGACACATACCAGCTGCAAACAGTCTGCTAGTTAGTCCATAGTGCATGCTCCTGATAGAAATGCATGCACCCAGAACTGGGATGTCAGCATACACAACAAGCAGATAAATCAGTGACTGGGCCCCAAAAGGAAACCCATAAATATCACATGACAGAAATCCTATATAGCACTATGGGGGTGCCTAGCCATGCTGTCATCACTGCACAGTCAAGGTGAGAGTGATCTCCCAGCAGGACATACTGAGGTCACCCTGTCTGTGTAGGTGGTGGCCGGGCTCTAAAATGTCCCAGCCAGTGCCCTATGCCCTGTGCAGATGCATCCTGGCCAGGCCACCCTGTCTGGGCTATACCCATGGTACCTTGCTCCTCATTATGCACATTGGCAGGCCAATACTGGCAACATTGCTGGCAGTGTGGGCTGTGGAAGGTGTTTGCAGCCACCACACACTGTATAAGACAGACACACACTCCCACACCTATGCCAGCATTGTGCTACTATAGAGGAGTTTAACAGCCCTGCCCACCACACCAGTCCTGGGCACAGTACAGGCATGGATATGGTACGCAATACTGTTGGGGGTCACTCCCCAGGGTGGTAAACACTGTCAGAGACCAGACCTGAAGCACACAACGCAGACATCAGAAAGATTGTTATGATGGAGCTCAATGAGCAAACTGTGCTTAACGTAGGACTTGCTATCTGCCAGTAATCATAGGAAACATTTGATAGCTGTGTACCGTATACCCAGGTGTAGGGTGGTATTGCTAAGGTATGCGCTAGTATTGGGAGATGCACGCAGGGCCCAATGTCCTGCCTCTCCAGGAGGCATTGGCCAATGGGGCCTGTGGGTGTGGGTGTGGGTGTGTCTGCCCCTGTTGGCTGCTGCTTTACGGCAGAGGTTCCCAACTCTTTATCTTTATTTAAAATTTGATAGACCGCTTTCCGTCGAAACATAAAGCGGTGTACAATAAAAGGTTAGCAATGCAAAGACAAGGAAAAGGAACGCCAAAATAGGATAGGAAAGTAAAAGTATAAAAGCATAGACAAATAAAATAGACAAAACAAAACAAAAGGGCCAATACTTTATAAAACATAAGAGTAAAACATAAGAGTACAACAAGATAGTAGGCCCATATAGGGGGAGACAAAACAAACTACGGGTAGACAAAATTACACGACAAGACAAATGCATGAACAAACAAAAGCACATAACAAATGAGAACATCAGGGAGGACCATCAGGAGAGAGATGAAAGGCTTGCTGAAACAGATGGGTTTTGAGTAATGCTTTAAATTGAGGATATGAAGATTCCAATCGGAGAAGTGGTGTTAGTGCATTCCATAGTACTGGGCCTAGAAAGAAAAAAGCTGCATGACGGGTTTGTTCAAGGTGGGCTTGCGACGGGGAAAGTAGGGACAGACGGTTGGCATGGATAGAACGAAGCTGACGGTAGGGAGTGTGAAGGGAGATCCGATCTGCAAGATATAGAGGAGTATTGGTGTAAAGAGCACGATGAATCAGAATAAGGAACTTATAGTGGAAACGGAAACAGAGAGGTAACCAATGCAGACGGAGAAGAATAGGAGTGATATGATCAAAGCGATGAGAGAACGTAACGAGACGGGCGGCAGCATTTTGGATACGTTGAAGACGTTGTAGCTGAAATTTTGGGAGATTAGCAAGAAAAACATTACAATAATCTAAGCGGCTTATGACTAAGGCCAGGACAAGAGTGACTAAGGAAGAGGAGGGGAGGAGGAAATGGACAGCCCTAATCTGTCGCAGGGCAGCAAATGAACGATGAATAAGGGAAGTAAAGTGTTGGTGGAAGTAGAGCGTGGGATCAAGAATTACTCCAAGATAACGGAAGGATGATACAAGAGGGAGAGAAACAGAACCAATCGAGGGGGCTAAAGTAGGGCAGGAACCACTCAGTGAGACCCACATAGCTGTGGACTTAGATGGATTTAAGTGGAGAAAAGTTTGGGATAACCAAGAGGAAATCTGGGAGAGGCAAAGATTAAGTTGTGTGATATCCAGAGTTAGAGGAGAAGTATGAAAAAGTAGGATAATATCGTCGGCATACATGTAAAATGACACAGAAAACTGTTGGATCAGCAAGGGTAAAGGAGCTAGAAAGATGTTAAACAAAAGCGGGGAAAGGACAGATCCCTGCGGTACACCACAAGCAAGAGGGAGGGAAGTGGAGGACTGATCATCAGAGTGAACAGAAAAAGAACGAGCTGTGAGGAAGGAACAGAACCACTGCCAGACTATACCATGGAGCCCCACATCGGACAAACGAGAAAGAAGAGTTCGGTGGTCAATCAGACCAAAAGCCGCGGAAAGATCGAGAGAAACAAGAAGAGTAATATCACCGTGATCATGAGCAACATGCAAGTCATTCAGGAGTGCAAGAAGAACCGTTTCCGTACTATGTCCGTGATGAAAACTGGCTTGACGAGGGTGAAGAGTGTTAGTAGATTCCACGTGAGAGTTAAGTTGATCGAAGACAAAACATTCCAGAAGTTTGGCCAGAAAAGGAAGATTTGAAGCAGGATGCCAGTGAGATAGAACAGAAGGATCAAGAGAGGGCTGTTTCAGAAGGGGGCGGACAACAGCTGATTTCCAAGATGAAGGGAAATGACCGGTTGAGAGGCTAGTATTAATGATAGTAGTAATGATAGGTATGAACTGCAAGGAAGGCTCAGTCAGCCAGTGAGACGGAATCGGATCCAGTTGGCAGGTGGTCTTACTAGATTTAACTAGCATCTGGAGAACTTCAGCAGAGGTGACTGGGTGAAAGGAAGACCAGGAATGAGCTAAAGCAAGGTTTGGCGGAGGTGGGGGGGCCGGTCACAACTCCTGGGCCGTCGCCAATGCAACAGAAGAGACAGATGACAAGGGGGAACAAGGTGGGGACAAGGGCGGTGGGGGGGAAGGATGTGAAAAGGACGAGCGTAGATTGAGAATCTTATCAGAAAAGAAAGTGGCTAGAGACTGAGGGTCAGGGGCCAAGGACACTCGCCGACGATCGGGACCGACATTGGAGAGCCTACGCAAAATAGAAAAAAGTTGTCTAGAGGAGTTTGCAGCATCAGAGATTTCAGTTGCATGGAAATCACGCTTGGCAGATTGGATAGCTGAGCGATAATCAGAGAAAAGCTGCTTGAATCGGAGACGTAACTCAGGGGAGGGATGGCGGGCCCACCGACATTGTAATTGCCGGAGCTGGGTTCGCTGAAGGCATAGAGCAGGGTGATACCATGAAGAGTGGGCGGGACCAGAATGATTAGATACCGGACGAAGTGGGGCAAGGCCATCCAAAGCGTCCGTAAGAAGAGAGTTCCAGAGGGAAACCTGTTTATCAGAGGAGAGTGCAGCAAAGTCTGGTGGGAAAAGGGAGGAAGCGGGCGGAAAGGCCCTAAGGGTATCAGGAGTAATACGACGGCGGAGAGAAGTAGAAGGAGAGGGTATAATCGGATCTGTAGGTGCCACGGAAGGGTAAGAAACTGAAAAGAGAACACAAGAATGATCAGACCAGGGGACACTAAACATGGTAGGGGGAGAGATCACTGATAATAACGTGATAGGAGAGAGAACCAAATCTAGTGTATGTCCAGCCATATGGGTAGGACCAAGTATGTGTTGTTGCAAGGGAATATCATGTAATAGATTCAAAAAGACACGGTCTCTCTGCCTGCTAGGGTGATCAACATGGATATTAAAGTCTCCTAAGATAATAAGATTAGAAAACTGAACAGTGACATCAGAGATAGTTTGAAGAGCCGCATCCCAGCGAGCAGCCGTCAAAGAAGGAGGGAGGTAAAGGAGAAAAAAGTAAAGAGGAGGAGAGGAGCGAAGGTGAAGAAGAAGGGATTCAGGGTACAGGACAGAGGAGGAAGAAACCTCTTCAATATCAATAGATGCACGATGGAGCAAGGCCACCCCACCGCCGCCTCTCCCTAACCTGGGAGTCGAAATCGCAGTGAACCCAGAGGGAAGAGAACTAGATAGGACTGGGCTATCGCCCTCTTTCAGCCAGGTTTCCGTAAGGAAACAGAGGTCGAGAGAATGCGAAGAAATGAGATCCTGAACTCCAGTCCTGGTATGCCAAACACTGTTCGGGTTTTCATGCTGTCCCTCATGAATATGCATGAGCTACATCTGCATACCATGGGGGTGGTGCATAGATATGTAGCACAGGCATCTTTATTAGAGGCAGCAAGGAACCTGAATGGTGTGGGGCCCTCCAGGACTGCATTTGGGTGACTCTGCTCTTGGTAATGTGCCTGTTTATGGTGTCTGTGCTCGGTGGGGTAAAATATAGGCGTATTAACCATGTGTATGTTCTCAGCAATAAAGGTTTGCCTTACTATCACGGTTTAGTTGTGGGAAAAATATGTGGAATGGATTGGCAGTAGCCCCAGCTGGGCTTTGAACCTGTGACCTTCTGTTCTTGCACACACTGTCTGTGTGCACTGCACCACCGTGTTGCCACAGATATGCTCCATTCCCTGGGGAGTCCATGACTGTACATCCGACAGGGCCTGTTTGTTGCAGTGCACGGCACCCACCTGGACAGGGCTAGGCCATGGTCTGCTGTGGACACCAGCTGCTGCCACCTCCACCACCAGTACCGCTCCATCCTTAGATTGGAGACAGCATAAACCCTGAAGGATTTGTGGCCCTCCAGGACTGCATTTGGGGTAATCTGCTCTAGGTAATGTGCATGTTTCTGGTGTCTGTGCTCTGTAGGGTAAAATAGAGGTGTTTGAGTCATGCTTATGTTCTTTGCAATAAAGGTTCATCTTTACTATCACAATATAGTTGTGGGTAAAACATGGGGACTGGATTGGCAGGAGCCCCAGCTGGAGCTTGAACCTGTGACCTTCTGTCTCCAAACACACTGGTTGTGTGCACTGCACCACCATGTTGCCACAGAGACAGTGCATTCCCTGATGATACCATGACTGTTTGTCCGGCAGGGCATGTCTGTTGAAGTGCATTGCACCCACCTACACAGGGCTAGGCCATGGTCTGCTCTGGGCAGCTGCCACTGCCCCCCTCCACCTCCAGTACCCCTGTGCCACCATGCTGACATGCCCTTCTGCTGGTGGTGCTGGTGGTACGCAGTCTCAGGCCATCCTGTGTGCGGGTAGGCGGCTGCCTATGGTGCAGGTTCTGGGGTAGGGGTGCCTGCATATCTGTCCGTACGTCCCCCAATCACCGCCTGCCAATGTTCCGTGCCCTTGGGGGTACCTGCTGGGTACTATCCCCTGTGACACTGTGATAAACACTCTTGTACCCATGTTGGGCTCTCATCAGTTGGTGTCTGGCTGCTGTTCAGTTTCAGCATTCCTAGGTGCCATCTAGGCATCTGCCTAGTCCGCACTGTGCCCCAGCTGCACCAAAGCATGTGCCGCCTGCAGCCCTCTGTATCCCCTTTCCCAGCATCTGTCCAATTGCCCATTCCAACCTGCCCGCCCTGCTGTTGTGGAAATGTGCATGCCATAGGTAACCTGTCCAATGGAGAGGGAAACCCTGATCAGTGCTATTTCACTGTGGGATCATTCACCTTGTATGGGGACGGAGCGTAGACCCTTCTAAAATTCATATTTATTTTTTGGGGCTTTTTTTGGAGTGTTTTTTGATGTTTCCGATTACTATCACTATTTTCCAGCTTGATTATAATTTTATTATATTTTGTTGGGGTCATTTTTAATGTTTATTTGCCCTTTTGTTCCGTGCACATGTATCACACTGCTCACTTTTTCTAGGTTTCCCTTGTTTTGCTGTACATTGCTGACAGAAATGGTTTCTCTTCCCTTTAAATCGGCTCTACCGCGAGGTTTTCACTCGCGGTATTTTTTTACTCGAATTTCAGCCCCGCTCCTGTGCGGGGAGCCTCTCCCCTCCCACTCTCCACCCATTGACACCGTCTCTTCCGCCCCTGGGGAGCTTTCCTCTGCCCTCCGGGAGCCTTTCCACGCCTCTATTGCACAGTAGCGCGCCAGGCACATGAGCGGGCCCGTTAGTGCGGCGCGCACGTGTGCGGGGCACAAAAACGCATCATTAGCATGCGCTAAGGTACCTTAGCGCATGCTATTGTGCGCCGCGCACTTGTGCGCTGTTTAGTAAACATACCCCCTGGAGAGTAAAAAACATAATAAAGAAAACTGAAGGAGATAGGAGTGAATAAGTGGGATACATATGAAAAAAACTGGGTTTTTTTTTTTTATAATATCTAAAAGACGCCAACCATAAGCGGTGGGTATTTTATGTAAGGATATGTTTTACGTTCTTCAGTTTTAGCTTCGGTTTTTTGAAAGATCGTGCAAAGTGCCTTACTATATTATCCGCTTTTGCCCGCCGGCACAGTTATGCTGCATTTTTCACTTGCGTGCAGGACTGTGCCCTTGTAGCTCTTTTTAAGTTTTAATTATTTATGCTTCTTTTAAATTCACAATGTCATGTTTGATACCTTTCTTTTGGTAATTTATGATTTATTATTTTCCACAGTGGTAATGTTTTTTTCTCCCTCCACAGTGGATGCAGATGCTGGTGATGCTCCTGACAGTGGACCCAGGCAGCCAGCCCCAGGAGCGCAGGACCTGGGGGTGGCAGTAGTGGCCATCGACACTGGTGCCATAGTGGAGCAGGAGGGGCCAGCCACCAGCCCAGATGGGGGGAGTGTGATCAGGATGAGGAGGGGGGCTGGGGGTGAGTGTCCAGGAAGGGGGAGGTGGGGTGGGGGATGGGTATGGGGAGGTGGAGGGGTGGGTGGGGGAGAGGGGTTGGGATGCAGGGGGGGAAGGTGGGTGAGGGAGTAGCCAGTCCTGGGTACCACAGGCCACCATGGGCCACTGGGGCCCCTGCCACCTGCCCCTCAGTGCCAGGGATGTCTCACAGCTGAGCAGGGGCCTGCCACACATTGCCACAGATGGACAGTCTGCCGATGCCACCACCAGGCAGTGGGTACAGTGTGTCTGTGTGGTGGCATGTGTGTGCGCTGCTTGTCCATGGCAATGTGTGCTGTGTCCCATGCACAGTGGACACAGACCTGCACACTGGGGTGGGTGGTATGTGCCATTGTCCAAATGGCTGAGGAGCTCTGCATGCTGCATGAAGGTCTCCTGGGCAGCAAGGCTCCCCAGCCCTCTGGACAGGGGGGGGGGGGCACAAGGGGTTGTAACTTGCATTCATATGCATTATCCCTACTTCTGCATTGTGACCCTCCCTGATATCCTGCTTGGGAAATATTGTTTATTTGTTTGTTTATTAAATACTTATTATACCGCCCATCACATATGTGCCTAAACTATTTACAGACATGTCACAGACTGCTGGTGAGAGAAAGGAACAGCAATTCACATGGACAGGAACAGAAGGGGTAGAGTTAGTGAATAGAGTAGGGGATAAAGGGTCAGAGAGCAAGCATGGGAGTAGGGTGGTATGTGCGCTTCAGCGTGGGGGTGGGGACAGGGGGACGGTAGGGGGGAAGGTGTACGGTTATTGTTACGGTGTACGGGTATAGTTACATCACAAAGTAATATCTCACTAATTTAATTACTGCCATACCTACTGCACCTGCACAGTGGGAGACAGGGTACCTCAGCCCATGGTGCCATGGGTTCACATCCCAACTGGGGACAGCAATGTCAGGCCTGAGGGACTGGGGTTTCTAGTCTTATTGGCATTCCTTGTGGCCTTGGGCAAGCCATGTGGCCCTCCATTGGCCATCGCTTTAATTGATGGATAGGGCAGGATAGACAACTGGTTAATTAAATTGATAACTCAGTACTTATGTCTGGCACTACCCCTCATACACAGCGCTGCACAGACATGTAGGACAGACACCCTGCTCACCAAAGCTTACATTCTAGTTAGTAAAAATGAGAGAATGTGGAAGCAGGGATAAGGGAGGGTGAAGGAGGAGGGAGATCAGGGTAGTTAGGTTCCATACACAGAAGTGGGTAGGTGAGCTTTCAGAATTGATTGGATGTGTGTTTGAGAGGGTACCTGGCACACAGACCCTGGGAGTTTATTACAGGCATAAGGTGCAGCAAGGTGAGGGACGCGATGTCTGCAGTTCGCAGTGGAGCAGAGAGGCCATCCATCTCAGCATTGTGATCCAGGGTGTGCCTTTTGTGGTAATTTGTTTGCGTTGTGCTGGTTGGGGTTGTTTGGGATAGTGGTCACAGACACCCATTGGCAGTCCATAGGTTGCCGGTCTGATTCCTACATCTTCCATTCCCTTTCCTTTCCTGTGTTCTGCTAAACTGCCCATGCAATGGCTGCAGCCTCGTCACCTCCCCACACACCCTTCCATCTCTGTGCTGTGCGCCACAGTGTGCCCTCTCTGCAGCCTATCTGTCGCATATTGTGTGTTACATATGGCTATATCTTTGTAGTGTCCATGTGAGCAGTCAGCTTGGTGGATTGGTACTGCTGTTGTTTGCTCGTCTGTGCCACATCACTGTGCAGGTTGGATTCTCACATGTTCATTTTTCATTCCATTGCCCTGATCCACAGGCCGTCCACACAGCTGTCCTTTCAGCCGGCCCCTGACACCCTTTCTGTATCGCTCCCATGCTCTTTTGCATGCTGTTTACACTGCATAACATCTCATGGTGTGTGTGCATGTGTTTCTATGTGGCTCTCGTCCCACTTACAGACTGTGATATGAACTGTGGATGCCTGTTGTGCATGTGCGTTGCATCATGGAGACCATTGGGGTTTCCCTCTCCTGGCACACAGCAGGCATTTTGTGTGGTGCCCTGCAGTGTTCTTGTATGCAACTATTGCTGTGAACCTCACAGTGGTGGTGTGGCCTACTGGTTTGTGCAGTGATTTTTAGGCCAGTGGTCATGGGTTCGCTCCCTCTTTGTTCTCCTTCTTTTATGCCTTTCCTACACAGGTACTTGTCATTCCTGTAACAGTCATATCTCTGAAGATCTGTGCGCCAGCACATATTACCATCATCACAGTCGCCAACCATCCTTCTGTCCATCTATCTGCATCTGTCAGCTGTGTGGCATCCTGTGTTCATCTGCAGGCTGTTACCCCATGTCCTGCTTTTCAGGTGCCTTAATCTACGGTGCCTTATGGGGCACCTTGTATGGCACCTTATATGGGGCCTTCTGGGGGTGGCTTCATGGTGCCTTAGGTTAGGGCACCTTGTAGGGCGCATGACAACATACCTTGTGAGGCGCCTCAGGTTAAGGTGCCTTGTGATGTGCCTTATATAGCATCTTTCGATGCGCGTTAGCCTAAGGGGCATTGTTACTCGTGTTACCTGGCACTGCTTGTCGTACGATGCACCGCCCACTCCTTTATATGGGCATCTGTACCATTACTGCGTAAACTACCACGGGTGACATTAACACAGTTTAGTAAACATACCCCTATGTTCTGAAAATGTGCTGCTTATATGTATATGTCGATTTACTGTAATTCTGCTTCTTTAACAGTGTAAATTGTGCCCAACCCTTCTAAAATTGCCTGTAATACAGTTACATTCAATCTTTTCTCAAGCACACAAGCTGATGAATTACTCTCAGTTGTCATATTACATACATATGATTTCACCTACAGTTTATCGCTGATATCTTGTGTATTATATGCAGCGTGTTAGCAAACATAGAGGAGCTGACACCAGTCATTACAAACTCAAAAATTACAAATATATTAACTGAAAGCCCCTAAAATCAACAAACCCTCCCCACAGACTTTCAATCCCTTATATAACAGCTAAGGAATAGAAAAAAGGCGATGTAGCTTAATCTGTCTTTTCCTTTTCTCCCCTGTCTTTTGTGCTCTTTAACTTCATTTTTCAAAACTACTAGTTTTAGATAAATGGACACAGTAAACTTAAATTCAGCTGTAGGCGAGAAAATACCAGCTTTCATGGCAGACAGCTCCAACTCTGAATGCAGAAAAGTTTCCTGTACAGGCAAGAAATACATAGTTTTGATTTCCCGCTAGGAATTCTCCTGAGAGGATTCACTATATTTAGTCAAAACTGAAGAATAGGTCAACCTAGGATCCATCTTTTTGTCTATAAAGATCACCGCTGTCTCTGTTGTATATTCCTCAACATTATCCAAGTACGGGGAAGTAGGTCTAAGTCAGCAATACATACTCTAAGCACTGTCATAGAAATAGCAGTAAAGAATGTCCCAGTTTCCTTGGAGTATAATAAGCAACTAGAGAGACAATTCAGAAGGCTAAAGCACACCTCAGAAGAATGGCCAATCAAAAAAGGAAGATGTTTTTCGTTGCTGGCCTACTTAATATTTCTCCAGCATGAACTGGCTAGAGCTTTAATCTCCAAGAGAGAGGTTGTTTTTTTTGCCCTTCATTACTGTGGTGGAAATGCCATCCAATACCTTGGGCTTCCTCAGATGAAGAATCATATTCTGCAGAGTTATTACATTTTTCTATAATCTTTTGTTGGTACCAAAAGTATTTTGAAAAATTATTACTTCTTCATCATCAGTATGGAGACAGTAACAGCTGCAGAGACCGTATCTTGCTTTTATTTTTCCCCTCTTCTTCCCCCTTCCTTCTCTTTCTATTCAAAACTCTCTCCTTTCTGAGTTTTCTCCTTTTTTTTTTATCAAGAACCAATTTAATTTCTTTTTCTATTGAAGTTGTCTATCTCTTTAAAAAAAATGTCCAGCGGGAGAGTTTAATCTGAAAGTTTGAGATTTATAATGGAATATCCTCCCAAAAATGTTTCATTGAAATCTGATTAAAACATCTCTTCGCCACTTCCACAGCAGCAACAGTCGAAGCCCAACAAAGTACGGAATCAGTTACAAATACTGTTCTTCATCAAACCATCTTGTTAAAGACTAAGGGGCTTGTTTAGAAAGCCATGGTAGCGGTTTCTGATCGTTATCAGAGCTGCGGCCCCATTGATTTCTATGGGGCCGCAGCTCCGATAACGATCAGAAACCGCTACCGTGGCTTTGTAAACAAGCCCCTAAATCAACATCAAGGCTAGTAATTTGCAGTGAGAAAGCCTCTGAACTGTGTAATGGTACCCTTTCATTCCCACAAATCCCAAAACCACTGTTGGCCGCCTGTGTTACCAAAAGAAGAGCAGTATTCAGGATTTATGTGTCTACCTCTTTGCACCTAATTCCTTACCTAAGTAAATTCATTGGGTCCAATATTCGAAGGCCCTTACATGGGTAACTTTCTTATTTATCCGTGTTAAGAGCCATATCTGGGATATTCAAAGGGCACTTACATGGGTAGTGCCCTTTCAATATCCCACCTAAGTCCCTAACACGCCCAGATGCTATCTGCATAGCATTGGGGTGTGGTAGGGGCGTTCCGGGGTGGAGCGGGGGCGGAGGAAGGGCTACACGGGTAGCAGTGATATTCGATGCTACCCGCGTTGCCCTCTGCGCCTTAAAGATAGGTGAGAAAAAACCTTGCCTATCTTTAAAATCGCAGCTATCCATATAGCCTCTGTGGCTGCCAGGGCATGCAGGCTAACCCGCATTTTCACTTCCGTCGGTGCAGAAGTGAAAATCTGGGTTTAGGGAGTTGGCAGGAAGTCTTTGTGCCGCAGTAGCATATAGCCTGCCCAGTTCAATATCGGACCCTTTATTTACAATCTGTGTAGGCAAGCAGCATAAAAATATTTAAAATATAGATGGAAGAATGGAATTAACAAGCTACGCAGCCATCGGTGAAGAGGCTTTCCAGCACTATCAAAAACATAATATAAAATGATTCCATCAATCAAACAGTACAGTTTGCAATGTTAAAAGATGCAGTTCAAGAGGGACAGACAGCATGATTATTTACATATTTTTATTTTTCTGCCTTTGCAAATACAGATCTTATTGTCAAACAAACCATATAGTATGTCATCATGGTTTAACAAACAACTTATGGTCTTTTCACTTGCTTAAGTCAATTCAATTTTGTATAGGTCATCTAGGTAAGCATGTGGAGCCTTCTGTAAAATATTTATAGGACCATGGAAAATATGCATGTATTTGGTGACATGTACAGAAGGAATGGCTATTTATAAAAATGCACATTTCAAATAAAAGCGACGATACTTGGGAGCATGTTTATTACAGGTTAACATGTGTTAATGAAATAAAGGTGCATTAAGCGTCACTGTACCTATAGAAATAAAAGGGCTGTGGGCACTTAATGCACTTTATAAAATTAACACTACATACACTTGTACACTTGAGCTGCCCCTTAGGTTTCTGAACATGTCAGCAGAGACACTTACTTATGCACATGGTGGATTATAACCTACAAATGTAAGAATAGCCATGTGTAAGCATTGAGTTTCACAAAACTGTAAATTCAAGGGGAGTCAATTAACCTTTTTCCTGGCACTACCACAAAAACACTATTAATTTCTTAACAGTGTTCTTTTTCTTACTACATGTAATGACTGCAAAACGTAAGTACAGTGTCAATAGATTCAGAGTTTGTCTTTGTTGTTTTTTATCTATGTTCCTATACAGAAACATTGCCAAGAAATTGCACGTTCAACCCATGCAGGAGAACATTCTACCAGAACTCAAAAATAACAGATAAATCAAGCAGATACTAGTGACTAATGCTACAGTATGCATGTCTGTCACTTGTGGTAGTCCACAAAGCAAGTTTTGTCCTTATCGGAGTGAAGCCTGACCTTGCAGACCCTGTACATGACCGTAGTATTCTTTGAACACATGCGACAGCATCCCTGCGTGCAGCTGATGTGTTCATGAAGTAACTCCTGTGCCTGCCGGACATCTTTTTGGCAAGTTGGCTACGTGATTTGATCTAATTGAATGTTCCTGAATGGCAGTGCCCTTCAAGAGACACAAGGTGATGTCACGTCTGAATGTCAGATGAGCCATGTCACTTCCATGAAGGTAGCAGACCAAAAGGAGTAGTGAATACCTGCACTTTAACACAGGAAACCAAACAAGCAGGTACAAGAAGGAGACTGGCGATAATCCAATTCGGGTAAACACCTTTTATTAGCCCCAACGCGTTTCGGCTGAAAAGCCTTCTTCAGGGGGTCTTTGGAGGGAACACACCTCAAAAAATATATAATAACAATAAACATCAAACATAGACATAATGACATATTAAAAATCAATTAATTATAAAAACGTATAAATAACAATGAATTTAATAAAGTTATTCAAACTGATAAAACATAAAAAGTGTTCTCAGACATATGAGATAAATATATAAAAATAAATTAAAAAGATGTAGATAAGTTTTATAACATAAATATAATAATGATCAAAATGTTGAAAGCATGAATAGAATATCAGAAACATAATCAAATTACATAATCAAATAAATCAAAAACCATATTTAAGAAACATATAAAAAAAAACATAAAACAGTGAAAAGAGAGGAGGATGAGGAGGACATAACAAAATAATAAATAATACTGAAATGATACTTTTTTTTGTCTCGTAGTACACAAAAATGACCACTAAAGATAAAATAATACATAAATAAATAAATAAATAAGTATGTTAATAAGAGAACCATAAAGGCATAAGATAAAAATCTTAAAAATCTTATAATAGGATACCATAAATTGTAGGAAAGGACCATTGGAAGGTTTTTCAAAAAAGTTTTTTTATAACAAAAGGGGGGGGGGGGAATGGAAAAATAGACACTAGACATTGCCATTCAAATTTATATGAGGTAAGAAACCGCATACCTAAAAAACTACACCAAAAAAGTGAACAAATTAAATTCATTGTTATTTATACATTTTTATAATTAATTGATTTTTAATATGTCATTATGTTTATGTTTGATGTTTATTGTTATTATATATTTTTTGAGGTGTGTTCCCTCCAAAGACCCCCTGAAGAAGGCTTTTCAGCCGAAACGTGTTGGGGCTAATAAAAGGGGTTTACCCGAATTGGATTATCGCCAGTCTCCTTCTTGTACTTCCATGAAGGTGACAGTGTATTTTCCAAGCAGCCATGACAGATACGTTGAGGACGTTTGTGAATAGTGGCCACCACCATTTCTTTCCATGCACAGATGGCCTGTAGCTTGCTAAGAGCCTATCCATGAGATCCTGTCCACCCATTCCTTCATTATAGCGCTTCACAACAAAGGGTTGCGACACAGCAACATCTGATGTACCCTTGACTCGGTGATGTGCGGTTTGAAGTGGGTCATGTGTGAGATTGTTGCTGGCAATGTAGACAACAGAATTGTCATGCCACTTTGTTACATAGACTGACCCATCACATCGGTAATCATAGTCTCCTCGTTGGCCACTCTTCTTCATGTCCTTTGTACTTCGAAGTTCTTTATGTACGCCCCAGTTCTCAGTTCCCGAATGGTTCCTGTAGCTGCAATATTTCTCTCTGCGAGTGACTTGATCAGTGCGTAACTTGTAAAAAAATTATCGAAGAACAGGTGGTGACGAATTACATCTGAATGCTTTTCAATAACATCAACCATATGGTTTATGACCCTGGAGCCCAGAGGTTCTATCAAATGCGTAGAACTTTCTTGTCCGGTGTACAGCTTAATGTTGTAAGGGTAGCCGTCGAAGCCACACATACACCACCACTTAAAACCAAATCTAATTGGTTTTCCTCTTATAAACATTTTCATGCTGTGGCGGCCAAAGTACGGAGTCATAGACTCGTCAATACTCAATTCATGGTGGAAAAACCCAAACTGCACCAAATTCGCATTGACTGCAGTAATAAGTGGAGCAACCTTAGCTGTCTTGTCACCTGCACCTTGAACTCAATTCAGCATTGTCAGCCAAGTGAAAGTATTTTTTGATGGTCTGATACCTCTTGCTGCTCATTGCCTCACAGACAATAGGCACGTCTAGATCTTGCTGACTGCTCCAGTAGTCTGACTCCTGTGGCAGGACGTGATAGCCAGACAACAGCAGAATTCCCAGAAAGCGACAAATTTCATGCACTGTGACTTGAAACTGTCATTCTTATCTCGGTTAGCGTAAAGGTTGCTTTGCGTTACAATTTCCATCAGCATTTTGTCATCGAATATAAGGCTCCATATGGAAAACGGAGAAAGTGACAACAGAACCGGAAAACTGTCAGGTAAATGACTTGGCACCAGCGATGAAATTACCATAGTGAACTTTGTTGATTTTTCCACTGAATTACCTGTTTCTGCTTCAGATTCTTACACATTTTTGTTGGAGGGCTGCTTTCATCTTCACTACTAATACTCTCATCTTCGACTGCAGATGGCGGCAACACAATGATGGTTGTCGGATGAGTTAAATGTTCCACAGTTGACATAGCATCTTGGACTGTAACTGCCCGATGAATTTTGCTACGTCTGGTGCCATAGACACTTTTTGTATCCATTGCTTATCAAAACTGAAGGAATTATCTGAAAACAATGCGCATTGGCAATCATTAGTCGACTTTTGGATAATCCTGGCAGTGTTCCTATATAGGAACATGAGACATATACATAAAACTTACCCCCATCACAAATCAAATAAAATGTGAGTGCACCTGTGCAACATGACCAGGCATGCCTCGTACACAATGATCAGCGTCAAAATGTAAAAGAACCAAGTATCTCAGAATTATAACTGCTAAATTTGACTTAACCTCAAATTGTAAAAAATGTGAAACTTTAAGTGAAATTAAAACTATTGTGCAACTGAGACCATTTAACATTTGCACCGCTGTTAAATATGACGCCACCACTTGTTCACGTTCTGCAAAGAATATTTCTATTCGAAAATCGTGTACATAAAAAATAGGTAACGTTTGTCATGTTCCCATACAGGAACATTGCCAGGAAAAAGTTAAGGAGTGGAGGAGTAGCCTAGTGGTTGGGGCAAGGTACTTCAGGCCAGAAGGTCAGGGGTTCAAATCCCACTAGAGGACAGCAACCTTGGGCCAGAAGGGCTGGGGTTTCTAGTCCCACAGGTGCTCCTTGTGGTCTTGGGCAAGCCACTTAACCCTCCATAGCCCATGTTCCCTGTAAAATAGTTGTCTCCAAGTTATAATGCCCTGTTCAATGTAAACTGCACTGATGCAGTATATAAGAGAATATAAATAAGCAGAGCTACTCAAATTCAAAGTTTAGCTTCTTAAGTGGGTTTTGAACACCGCAGATGTATGCCGAGTTACCGCCTCAATCACTCCTTATTACTTCTGGTTCAAACGTGCAGATAGCTAACACAGTATGACACCCCCCCCCCCCCATAAGTGCCAATTCTGATGGGGAAATATTTTGAGGTATACATATATTTCCACTGTAAAAGAGGAAATACACCCATACTTTAGATGCCCTGTTAACTACAATAGTACCCTTTTTACCTTTAGAGATCCTCTGTGTTTGTCCCATGCTTTTTTGAATTCAGATACTGTCATCATGTCCACCACCTCCATTGGGAGACTATTCCAGGCATCTACCACTCTTACCATAAAGAAATATTTCCGCATATTGCTCCTGAGTCTATCCCCTTTCACTCTCATCCTATGTCCCCTTATAGCAGAGCATGTCTTCAATTGAAAGAGACCCTTCTGTGCATTTATGCCATGGAAGTATTTAAATGTCTGTATTATATTGCCGTTATCCTGCCTTTCCTCTAAAGTATACATATTAAGATCTTTAAATCTGTCATATGCTTCATAATGAAGAGCTCTAATCATTTTAGTAGTCACCTTCTACACCGACTCCAACCTGCTTATATCCTTTTGAAGGTGTGGTCTCTAGGACTGCACACAATACTTCAAATGAGGTCATACCAGAGACTTATACAGGCATTATCACCTCCTTTTTTTCTGCTACCAATTCCTCTCCCTATACACCCAAGCATCCTTCTGGCTTTTGCAGTTGCCTTTTCTACCTGTTTAGCTACTTTAAGATCATCAAACACAATTACACCCAGGTCCCACTCTTCTTTTCTGGACAGAAGTACCTCATCCCCTACACTGTACAGCTCCTTTGGATTTTTGCAGCCTGAATGCATGACCCTGCATTTTTTTAGCATTAAATTTCAATTGCCAAATTCTAGACCATTCTTCAAGCTTAGCTAGATCCCTCCTCATGTTATCGACTCTTTCCTGCGTGACTACTCTTTTGTAGATTTTGGTATCATCCGCAAACAAGCAAACCTTACACAACAGTCCTTCCACAATGTCACTAACAAAGATATTAAACAGAATCGGACCAAGGACAGATCCCTGTGGCACTCCACTGGTAACCTTCTTCTCCTCAGGGGTTGAAAATGCATGTTCACTGTCAGTTCTATAGTTAGCAAGGATGTACTTAATGGCACCTCAATGAATCGTGTTAAATTCATCCACATTAAGTGCAATTGCTGCCAACTCATTTTAGGGTCCAAATCAGTGCAGTATCTGCTTGAGTAATGCTAAGCATGCTCCCAACAGAGAGTGCATGACTGTTGATTTCTTTCCTCAGTGCACGCTACCTGCAAAACATTAGTGCTGCTTAGTACACATGTCCCTTATCAACTTTAATATAGCCACCAAGTGGCTGTTTGAAAATTTGTCCCTTTTAACTCTCTTACACACATACCTCTGATCAGGCAAAAGTGAAGCAATGATAACCAGGTTGCCCTCTTCCATTCCTGCAACTCAAATTGACTAAAATGGTACCTCACAGTCCCATCATACCCTCACCTCAGCAGAACTGAATCAGACAAAAGTAGAACATCACATCCTCCCAGTCTTTCAGGCAAAAGCCAAAACTGACCTCCCTTCTACCCTCTTACAGATGCAAGCCTTACCCTTTGCTGGTCTTTGTATAAAGACCCATGCCATAGCTTTATGTTTATGCAATTTCTTGATATACTGCCCAGGCTGAAGGGCATCAGAGCAGTTTACAATAACTATAAGCAGATACTGGACGCATTCCCTCATCAGCTAACAATCTATGTGCACCTGAGGCAACAGAGGGTTAAGTGGCATGCCTACAGAACAAGAAACCCCAGTCCCTCCAGCCTGAGATTGCTGTCCCAAGGTGGGAGTTAAACCACCTGGCCCTCCAGCATAAGGTACTTTGTCCTAACCACTAGACCATTCCTGTTTTTCCTGCTCTGTCTACACCAGACTTAGATATCACCAGTTGACCTAATATTGCAGTGTTCAACTGTTCATGTAAAATACAGTGGTGGGGGGGGGGGCTATTCAATGGCATCAGCTTTTGCTTCTACAGTGCATAGCCATTGCCCCTGTACCTTAACCCCAGATATTCAATGCGGGACCATATCTGGCCACCAGAATTGAATATCTGGGTCTACCGCTGCTTGGTTAGCTCCCACAGGTAAAGACAGGCCAGTTTTTGCCAGCCTATCTTTACCTATGGCTGCAGCCTAGAGGTTAGAGCAACAGCTTACTACCCAGGAGATCTGGGTTCAGTTCCCATTGAAACACCTTGTGTGAGTCATTTCAGCCTCTGTTGCCTGGGAAGAAAAGCCCTGCCATTCTACTTCCAGTCATACCTTACCAAGAAAACACAGGGGTTGCTGGGTCAGCATCAACTTGAAGGCATTTTAAACCAAGAAACATAGAGAATCTGTTCAGGATGATGACAATGTTTATTTCTAAGAGTCATTCCTAATTTTTTCTTCCAGATCTTCTCCTTGGCCAAATAATTTAAATACTATCATTTGTTGGAAATATTTGGCCTTGAGAACTAGAATGGTAACAAACAGGCCATTAATGAATGTACACTAAGGCTTTTGTGGCTGGCCCGGCTCTGAGCCACAAAATGCATTACCTGCTTTGTTAAAATATGCATAAGCCTTATTATTTCATTTTCAACATGCAAAATCACTCAATTGATGTCAGCAAGATCTGCAATTGGGTGGAGGAAGTAAAAAGCATATGGTCAAAAAATGACGCTAATGTGAATTAAGGGCAAGCAGCCAGAAATGCATCAGTTACCATATTGCCTTATTCACAGTACATACAGAATTTATCCCAGTTCAATGAGATGTAATGGAGAATGAAATACCAATAAGATAAAGGGAAAGAGGGTTTTTTTCTGTCTGAATAAAAACTATAGGGATGTGGAACATTTGTTGCAGTTTGAGCTTTTTCCTAGATTTTCTGACATTTTTTTCAGTTTCTTTCACATTTATTTTATTTTTTTTTAATTTATAAATTTAAAGACTTGTACAAATAATACACTTGCTTAAGAAAATACAATGGAGTATTTTTTACCAAACCGGGCTACAGTTGACCCAGGCGATCTACAACTAGGTCCCATTTAATAACCGTTAGCCCGGTTTAGTAAACATACCCCAATGTGTCAGAGAAAACCCCTTTCACATTTAGAAGCCCATTACAAGGGGGAGAAGTCAGTAGAAATAAGGCATCACAAGTAACTATTCTTAAAAAGACAAATAAATAAAGAGCAGACCATCCCCAACACTCTACTGCACTACCCTAGACAATTTAAGCAGAAATATATTCTTAAAGCACAGTTCTATGAGCCACAAAATTATGCAGATGTTTGAAATCATAGAAACACATATTTAACATCACATATTTCAATCAAACAGAAAAATGGAACTTGCAACACTAATGTTGTACCAAAGGCAATCATACTCTGCCTCTTAATGAGAAAAGCCTTACACCTCTTCTGAAAGCCTCTGGAGATATCAGGAAATATAGAAATTCTTATGCCCCAAAAGCTAGCATTTCTAGAATTGAAATATAAGTGTGCACAGCAATTTTATAACTGGGTGCCTAGTTTTAGGCACCCAGCATGCACCTATCTTGATTACACCAAAAAATTGGTCTGTTACCGAACGATGAAGTCAAAGCTCCAAACCACAACAAAGTCGTTCATGTATCAATGGGTGGCTAAAAATCCTTCTCTTCTTTATAATAAAGCTTAAATAATAGAGGTCTCAGACTTAATTGGCTCTGCCACAAGGACTTTCGTCCGTTATCAAAGCAGGTTGCCCATTTGCATCAATGACCTCCAAACTCACAGTAGGTTATATAACACAGATTGGTAATGCAAAATTTCAAAATATAATAAAAGCTCTAGGGCTGTACTTATCTGCGTGATCTAGAGTAACCCACTGGTGTGGACTGTTTAAGGATCCCGATGCCCTTTACGGGTAGCAGTCATGCGTTCCATCGCTGTACTTTCATCAGGGGATCACTCAATATAACTCGTCCAACATTCTTATGCTGAATAACAAATAAAATAAAATACATTACTAATACATCCTACCCCTTCTTCACCTAGACAAACTATATATAATCAGGTCCCACCACAAGATATAAAAAGACCATACCTATCAAAACTTGACTAGCTGCCCACATTCCGCCGGTGATTATCAACAGTCTTACCGGTTTTATCTCAGAACGCCACACATGTGGACTAAAGAAAACACCTCCCTTCTATAGGGAACGCTCTAAGCCTGAAGAACCAATCAAATGTCAGTGTGCCATACAGCCCTGCGGCTGACAAAAAAACCCCTTGCTTTTGCCTAGTTCTTATTTGCTATTTACTACAAAAAAGAAGAAATACAATCTTTTGCTTCAATTTCTGGTAGACTCATACACATCGTGCCCATTCTATGGATGCATTCAAACCCTTGGGAACCACTGTGTCAAAAGTATATATCCACCATTGCTCCCGTCTAATCAATAGCCGATCTAAAGACACACCCCTTTCGCCCTTTAACACTTGGTCTACACAGAGAATCCGAAGTTGTTCGTACTGGTGATGTTCTAACATGCAGTGCTGAACTAGCGGGGCCTCTTTTACACCACACTTCAAACGACTCTTATGCTCCCTAATGCGAATTCGGAATACACGTGTGGTTTTCCCTATATAAACCAATCCGCATGGGCAAAATATGGCATACACCACATTAGCAGAGTCACATGTTGTGGAAGATTTCAGATTTCTTTGAAGGCCATTATATTCAAAATAAGAGGCTTCCATAGTCATTGTACATATGTCACAACCACCACAACTGCGGTGGCCCTTATAGGGAGCCTCAGCTGAAATCTCCTCTATCGGTCTCAATACTGTAGGACTTAAAAGTTCTTTTATATTTCGATCCCGGGTCCACACACATCTAATGGCTTTATTGTTTAAACCTGGGACCGCTGCAAGAATATTGGAATGTTTTTTAATGATCTGTTGCACTGCTGAACTCATCGGGGAATACCGCGTAATGAAATTCACATATGGAGATGCAGGGTCCTTTATGCCAGTCGAACGTGACTCCAAAAGTAAGGCTTTATGATTGAAAAGCGCTCGTGTATAAGCCCTCTTGACAACTTGCAGAGGGTATCCTCAGGATAAAAAATTAGTAAATAATACTTTTGAACATCGTTTAAAGTCCTGTACATCTGAACAGTTCCTGCGAAACCGCAGGAACTGTGAATAAGGAAGGCTTTCCTTAAGCCTACGCGGGTGCAGACTACAAAAATGCAAAAAGGTGTTCCTATCAACTGTCTTCTTGAAAATTGAGGTCGACCATCCTGATAGGCTTCTCTTGATCTCCACATCTAAATATCATCAGCATGGAGATATTTCTGAGTCTATTTTTATTATGACTTTGGCCCGTTTGGCAATTCAACGCAATTATTTTCTTTTTCAAGGAGATTTGTATCAACAAATTGCTGGGGTAGCTATGAGCGCTACATGCGCTCCATCTGTAGCTAATTTCTACATGGGGATTTTTGAAAAACAATGGGTTATCCCATCATGTTATACCCCACAGATTTTACTGTGGCGGAGGTATATTGATGACATCTTTTTAATGTGGCAGGGTACAGAAGAGTCTCTATGTCAGTTTCTTGAATGGCTAAACCATCTAGATGTCAACATTACTTTTACTCACTCTTTTCACAGAGAGATTCTTACATATTTAGATGTGGAGATCAAGAGAAGCCTATCAGGATGGTCGACCTCAATTTTCAAGAAGACAGTTGATATGATGTGTGTGGACCCGGGATCGAAATCTAAAAGAACTTTTAAGTCCTACAGTATTGAGACCGATAGAGGAGGTTTCAGCTGAGGCTCCCTATAAGGGCCACCGCAGTTGTGATGGCTGTGATATATGTACAATGACTATGGAAGCCTCTTATTTTGAATATAATGGCCTTCAAAGAAATTTGAAATCTTCCACAACATGTGACTCTGCTAATGTGGTGTATGCCATATTTTGCCCATGCGGATTGGTTTATATAGGGAAAACCACACGTGTATTCTGAATTCGCATTAGGGAACATAAGAGTCGTTTGAAGTGTGGTGTAAAAGAGGCCCCGATAGTTCAGCACTGCATGTTAGAACATCACCAGTATGAACAACTTCGGATTCTCTGTGTAGACCAAGTGTTATAGGGCGAAAGGGGTGTGTCTTTGGATCGGCTATTGATTAGACGGGAGCAATGGTGGATATATACTTTTGACACAGTGGTTCCCAAGGGTTTGAATACATCCATAGAATGGGCACGATGTGTATGAGTCTACCAGAAATTGAAGCAAAAGATTGTATTTCTTCTTTTTTGTAGTAAATAGCAAATAAGAACTAGGCAAAAGAGAGGGGGGGTTTTGTCAGCCGCAGGGCTGTATGGCACACTGACATTTGATTGGTTCTTCAGGCTTAGAGCGTTCCCTATAGAAGGGAGGTGTTTTCTTCAGTCCGCATGTGTGGCGTTCTGAGATAAAACCAGTAAGACTGTTGATAATCACCGGCGGAATGTGGGCAGCTAGTCAAGTTTTGATAGGTATGGTCTTTTTATATCTTGTGGTGGGACCTGATTATATATAGTTTGTCTAGGTGAAGAAGGGGTAGGATGTATTAGTAATGTATTTTATTTTATTTGTTATTCAGCATAAGAGTTATATTGAGTGATCCCCTGATGAAAGTACAGCGATGAAACGCATGACTGCTACCCGTAAAGGGCATCGGGATCCTTAAACAGTCCACACCAGTGGGTTACTCTAGATCACGCAGATAAGTACAGCCCTAGAGCTTTTATTATATTTTGAAATTTTGCAATACCAATCTGTGTTATATAACCTACTGTGAGTTTAGAGGTCGTTAATGCAAATGGGCAACCTGCTTTGATAACGGACGAAAGTCCTTGTGGCAGAGCCAATTAAGTCTGAGACCTCTATTATTTAAGCTTTATTATAAAGAAGAGAAGGATTTTTAGCCACCCATTGATACATGAAAGACTTTGTTGTGGTTTGGAGCTGCACCTATCTTGAGCCTATTTTATAAAGACAAGCAGGCACCTACTTTACTTTATAAAAGAAGGGCATAAGAGGTGCAAAAATCTAGGTGTGGGCACTTACGCTTGCTCTAGGACAAGTGTAAATAACCACACCTACATTTTCCAATGATATGCATAAGTTATAGCAGTTTACATCCTAAATACCTAAATTTAGGTTCTACCTATGTGTACAGCACTGCATATGCCTTGCAGCACTATACAAATGATCAGTATTAGTAGTATCAATGCTGTGCCCAAGCCCCACCCCTATTGACTGATGCTGAAAGTGCATGCAATTACAGTTATATGTGCTCTTACTGAATAATGACCATCTATTTGCTCATTTATGCATGCACGTCCTTTAAAATAGAGAGTTATGTGCATAAATAGCACATGTCAATAGGAAGCTCCCTTATAAAATGAGTCCCTTAGTGCCCAGAATTTGTCTAGCCCCAGAGCAAAAGTCACTAACAATGTTCTGCTTATACATGGTTCTGCCTGTGAGTTCTCCAGCTGTCCAGATACATCTAAACTGCCCTCAAAAACGTTCACATCTCCTCTGCTAGTCTCCCTATTACCTCCTTGAACAATCTTTGCAATATGAATAGCCCTGGTGATAAGTGGTATTGTCTCTGGTGGAACTGTGAGATCTCTCTAGTATCTCCAAAACATATCAATAGAAAACAAAGGAGTTTGGGGAAAATTCATAGACCTCAAATTCAACCTTCTAGTAAAATCTGAATTCTCAAGCTTCCAGTGTATACTGCTCAAGTCTTTAATGATGATATTATCACATTTCTTCAGTTCCTCAGGTGGTTCTCAGCTCCTCAGCCTTAGTTCCAAATACTTGACACTGTTCTAAACCATCTAATCAGTTTCTCATCTTAACAAGACACAGCATGCTAGCTTTATTCTGCACAATAGAAGATTCCGTACCCATAATGCCATTCCAGATACTACCTAGAGTAACAAGGCTTAGACTGAACAACACTCATAATCTTGGAGCACTAAAGGTCTTGGCACACCAGCTATCCATTGCTAATTGCTGCTCTCCTCTGCATTCACAAAAACATTTCCCAATCTTCTGTCTAATTCCTTCAGAGATACCAGGTCTACTACCGATGATTCTCCAATCAGGGAAGAGGAAGGATCAGATAAGATGCTTCTTGCTCCTGGTCCAATGTCAGGGCAATTCTTCATATCAAACCACCAAACTGCAGCACCCTGAACCTATGACCATGTCCCAGCAATGGAGGCCATATTCTACTGTTCTGAGGTGAGCAAGACTCTGCTCACACTGCAGATAGGCATGCCCACTACAATGGGAAGAAGCACACTACAAGGGGCAAAAGTCAGTAGAAATAAGGTACACAACCTAGAAGACTCAAAGTACTCGTAAATTGCTGGATATTATGCTGAATCAAACAGATAACCTATAGTAAGGGTGGGACAGGAAGTTTAATGAGACCCCTCAAAGAGCAGGCAGAGCCCCACCCAGGTGTGGCTGCTCAAGTTGCCATCTTGACTCCAGATCCCACACATTAATTTTAATAAACAAAGAGGGAGATATTCAGCGGTGGTGGCTAGCACTTGTAAAGCACCTAGCCATTGCCACTGAATACTAACCCTGGATATTCAGTGCCGGGGCCATATCCAGACACCTGCATTGAATATACAGGTCAACGCAGAATCCAGAAGATACCAGGCAGCAAAGATATTGAACCACTGCCCGGTTAGCTTCTGTGGGTAAAGATAGGTCAGCCTTTGCTGTGCCCTACTTTATCTGCTTTTGCTCAATATCGCCGCTGCTCAGATAGTAATGGGTTCCGCTTCTGCTCTGCTTTGCTATGCTCATGGCATGCCCTGATGCTAAGAATTTAGCATCAAGGCATGTAGGATGGCACCTGTGGATATCCAGCAGCACTTACTGTGTTAGTGCTGCTGAATAACCTTTTACATGGTTTGCAGGTCTATATATGCCTTTGAATATCCCCACCAAAACGTACACATGCTCATCAAGTTCTTACTTGTTAATTCATAGATTAAATGACTGTTAAATTGATTTGGTGCCCACTAAATTTAGAGACACAGTAGGAAACTGTATGTTCACTAGCAAATGCACATCCTACTGGACAAGGTTGGCAAGTTACAAAGCTTGATATTTTCCAGGCAGAAAAGCTGAAACTATACGGAAAACTTCCTTCCTTGGATTATGTATTTTTTCTCCTTCATAAAAGGGCAGTTGTTCTGCCCATCAAGGTCTTACATTAACTGTAA
The DNA here is from genome assembly GCA_033557465.1 of Ichthyophis bannanicus. NCBI lineage: Eukaryota > Metazoa > Chordata > Amphibia > Gymnophiona > Ichthyophiidae > Ichthyophis > Ichthyophis bannanicus. The sequence continues at coordinate 154,440,817 of CM066035.1, read as the reverse complement.
AAAAATAACAAATGCTCTACTGAGACAGACCAAGGTCCAACAAGCCCAGTATCCTGTTTCCAACAGTGGCCAATCCAGGTCACAAGTACCTGGCAGGTTCCCAAAGGTCATAGGTTCCACAATGCTCATCCTGTGGTAAGCAGTGGATTTCCTGGGTCCTCTTTAATAATGGTTTATGGAGATTTCCTCCAGGAACTTTTCAGACCTTTTTTAAACCCAGCTACACTAACAGCTTTTACTACATCCTTCGGTAATGGATTCCACAGTTTGATTATGCGTTGAGTGAAAAAATATTTTCTCTTATTAGTTTTAAATGAGTTACATTGCAGCTTCATTGCATGTCCTCTAGTCTTTCTACATTTTGATGGCATAAACAATCGATCTACATTAACCTGTTCCACTCTATTTATTAATTTATAGACCTCTATCATATCTCCCCTCAGTCGTCTCTTTTCCAAGTTGAAGAGCCCTAACCTTTTAAGCCTTTCTTCATAGGGGTATCTTTCCATCCCCTTTGCCATTTTAGTGTCACTTCTTTGTACATTTTCTAATTCTGCTAGGAAATAATGAGTGAGGTGACAACATTTGCAGATGACAGAAAATTATTCTGAGTTGTTAAAATGCAAGAGATTTGTGAAAAAGTGCAAGAGGACCTTGATAAAACGGAAGACTGGACATCCAAATAGCAGATGAAATTTAATGTGACAAATGCAAAGTTATGCACTTAAAAAAGAACAACCCAAACTATGGTTGCATGATGCAAAGTTCCACATTATAAACCACCACCAATGAAAAAGATTTAGGTGTAATTGTGGATAATACATTGAAACCCTCCACCCAGTGTGCAGTGCTGGTCAAGAAAGCAAATTGAATGCTAGGAATTGTAAGGACAGGAATGGAGAATATAAGAACATAAGAACATAAGATATGCCATACTGGGTCAGACCAAGGTCCATTAAGCCCAGTATCCTGTTTCCAACAGTGGCCAATCTAGGTCATACATACCTAACAGTTTCCCCAAAAGACACAGGTTCCACAATGCTTGTATTGGGTCAAGCATTGATATCCTGTGTCCCTTTTTAATAATGGTTTATGGACCTTTCCTCCAAGAACTTGTCCAAACCTTTTTTAAACCCAGCTAGACTAATAGCCTTTACCACATCCTCCGGTAATAAATTCCAGAGTTTGATTACACGTTGAGTGAAAAAATATTTTCTCTTATTAGTCTTAAATAGTTTACCCTGTAGATTCATTGCATGTCCCCTAGTCTTTCCACATTCTGATAACATAAACAATCGATCTACATTTACCCGTTCCACTCCATTCATCAATTTATAGACTTCTATCATATCTCCCCTCAGCCATCTCTTTTCCAGGTTAAAGAGCCCTAACCTTTTTAGCCTTTCTTCATAGGGGTATCTTTTCATCCTCTTGATCATTTTGGTGGCTCTTCTCTAAACCTTTTCTAATAACGCTATATCCTTTTTAAGATATGGAGAACAGAATTACACACAATATTCAAGGTGTGGTCACACCATGGAATGATACAGAGGCATTATAATATCCTTTGGTTTATTTTCCATTACTTTCCTTATGATACCTAGCATTCTATTTGCTGCCTTGGCTGCTGCTGCACACTGGGCAGAGCGTTTTAACATGTTATCCAAAATGACGCCTGAATCTTTTTACTGGGTGGTGGTTCCTAATGTGGAACCTTGCATCGTGTAACCGTAGTTTGGGCTGTTCTTCCCTAAGTGCATACCTTTGCACTTGTCCACATTAAATTTCATCTGCCATTTTACATAATAACATAGTAACATAGTAAATAATATAGTTGCTTCTTGCTATGCATTTCTCCTCTATTGCCAACTCCAGATTCCGCTCTTTTCACCTTGCTGCTCCTTATGCTTGGAATAAACTTCCTTTGTCTATACGTCAGGCATCTTCTTTGCCCCTCTTCAAACTCAAGTTGAAAGCTCATCTTTTCGTCTTTGCCTTTGGCTCTTGATTTCGCTGTTCTCCTTCCTTCCCCTCTTTTATTTCACCTTTCTTTCTTCCTCTTACATTTGTTCTTACCTCTTTCCTTTGTCCTGTCTCTCCTGTTCTTGTCTCTTTGCCCTTGTTCTTATCTTTTTTCTACTCCTTTTCTTGCTTTGTCTTTTTAGATTGTAAGCTCGTTTGAGCAGGGACTGTCTTTTTGTGTTTTCATTGTACAGCGCTGCATGTGCCTGGTAGCGCTTTATAAATGCTTAGTAGTAGTAGTAGTAGTAGATAAAGACCAGTATGGTCCATCTAGTCTGCCCAGTACGATGGCAAGAGTAGGTTCACCTGCCAATCTGTGCAACCCACCCCTCCTCATGTCTTTGTTTAGGGGTGAACCCACCACTCCATGTAGGACACCCCTATTTGTTGGGAAATTAGATATTCAGTTTATTTTGATTTTATCCTGTTGCTGTAAAGGGATCCATTGTGTCTGTCCCATGACATTTTGAATTCTGTCATCATGTTTACCCCCACCACTTCAATCGGGAGGGCATTCCAAGCATCCACCACCCTTTCAGTGAAAAATTATTTCCTGACATTGCCCCTCAATCTACCACCTTGCAGCTTCCTATTATGCCCTCTAGTTCTACAGCTTCCCCGTCTTTGGAAGAGGTTTGTTTGTTCATTATTTCTCTTTAAGTATTTAAAGGTCTGAATCATATCTCCCCTGTCCCTCCTCTCCTCCAAAGTGTACATGTTTAGGTCTTCAAGTCTCTTCTCATAAGGCTTCTGAAGCAGGCTCCAAATCATTTTGGTCGCCTTCCTCTGAACAGTTTCCAGTCTTTTTACATTGTTTGCAAGATATGGTCTCCAAAACTGAACACAGTATTCCAAGTGAGGCCTCACCAGTGACTTCTACAGTGGCATAAGTACCTCTTCCTTTCTGCTGGTAATTCCTCTTTGTATGCAGCCCAACATCTTCCTGGCTTTTGCCACCACCTTATCGCATTGTTTTGCCACCTTGAGATCTTCAGAAATAATCATACAAAGGTCTTTCTCCTGATCCGTGCACACCAACCTCTTGCCCCCTATCGCGTACATTTCCCTTGGATTTTTGCTACTCAAGTGCATTACTCTGCACTTCTTTGCATTAAATCTTAATTGCCAAGCATTAGACCATTCTTCCAGCTTTTGTAGATCTTTCCTCATATTAACCACTACCTTGGGGGAGTCCACTCTATTGCAAATTTTTGTGTCATCTGCAAAAAGACAGACCTTTCCATTCAGTCCTTCAGCAATTTCACGCACAAATACATTAAACAGTGCTGGGCCCAGGACCGACCCCTGGGGCACCCTGCTAATCACCTTCCCTTCATCCAAGTGAGCTCCATTTACCATCACCTTCTGTCGTCTGTCAGTCAACCAATTTCTGATACAATTTTCCATCTTGGGATCCATCTGCAAGCTACTGAGTTTATTGATAAGCCTCCTATGAGGAACAGTATCAAAGGCTTTGCTGAAATCCAGGTAGATGACATCCATTGCATGCCCCTGATCTAGTTCCCTGGTCACCCAGTCAAAGAACTCAATCAGATTTATTTGGCAAGATTGTCCTTCGGTAATACCATGTTGCCTCGGATCCCGCAACCTGTTGGTTTTGAGAAAGTTCATATTCGCTCTTTCAGGAGCGCCTCCATTACTTTTCCTGCCACTGAGGTGAGGCTCACAGGCCTGTAGTTTGACACTTCTTCCCTGTCACCACTTTTGTGTAGAGGTACGACATCAGCCATTCTCCAGTCCTGAGAAACCCTCATCCTTTAATGGCTCTGCAAGAACCTCTCTGAGCTCTTTCAGTATCCTGGGATGTATCCCATCTGGTCAAATGGCCTTGTCCACTTTCAGTTTTGCAAGTTGTTCTAACACTTCATCTTCTGTGAATGGTGTGGTATCTACTTCATTCCCATTTTTATATTTGGGAGTCACAGGTGGTCCTTCTCCAGGACTTTCTTTAGTAAAAACAGAGCAGAAGTATTCATTTAGCAATTTCGCTTTTTCAATGTCACTTTCCACGAGTCCCTTCTCAGCATTTCTGAGTCCTGCAATTCCACCTCTGATCTTCTTCCTTTCCAGAATTTACCTGAAGAAAGTTTTGTCACCACACTTAACATCTTTAGCCGTCTTTTCCTCTGCCTTTGATTTTGCTATCCTTATTTCTCTCTTTGTCTCTTTGAGTTTGATCCTGTATTCATTTCTGTATTCTTCTGTTTGCAAGCTTTTTAATTTTGCGAAAGCTGTGTTTTTTGCCTTTATTTGAGCAGTCACTTCTTTGGAAAACCAAATAGGTTTTCTTCTCCTCTGGTTTTTGTTTACTTTACTTACATATTTATCTGTTGCCCTTTTTATTGTCACTTTTAGTTTAGCCCATTGCAATTCCACTTCCCTTATCTTCTTCTACCCTTTCAGCTCCTCCTTTAGGTACTCTGCCATTTTATTAAAGTCGGTGTTTTTGAAGTTTAGGACTTTGAGCTTGTTATGTTTGGCCTGTACCATGGCTTCTATCTCAAACTACACCATGTGATGATTGCTGCTGCTCACAGGGGCACTCACACAGACATTCGACATGCTATCACCGTTGGTGAGCACTAAATCCAGCGTTGAGCTTTCCCTGTTTGGTTCCATCACCATTTGTCTAAGTAACGCATCTTGGAGAGCATCCACAATTTTTTTGCTTCTTTCCAGATTTAAAGAAGGAGTAATCTAATCCACATCAGGTATATTAAAGTCAACCAATATGATTGCTTCCCCCTTTGTAGCTATCTTGGCAATATCTATAATCAATTCATTATCTATCTCTTCAATTTATGTTGGAGGTCTGTAGACTACAGCATTATGGATGACAGTGCCATCTCCTCTTTCCAACACAATCCAGAGCGCTTCTTATTTTCCCCATGCCCCCTGCATTTCAGTAGCTTTAATATTGCTTTTCACATACAAGGCTACTCCTCCTCCTCTTCCATTTTCTCTGTCTCTTCTGAATAGATTATAGCCAGCTATGACTATATCCCAATCATGCGATTCATTAAGCCATGTTTCTGTAATGGCCACAATGTCCAAATCCATTTACACCATTAGGGCTTCCAGGTCCGGAACTTTGTTGGCTAAGCTTTGAACATTTGTGCTCATTGCTTTCCAGCATTTAACTGGTTTGTGTATATTTTGCATTGATTTTGTTCTACCCACATTGTCCCACTTGTTTTTGATGTGTGGTTTAAAAGTGTGGCTGCTTCTGATTTTAATCTGCTTTTGCAGGGGGCGACATCCAGAGCTTGACCTTCCACATCCGTCACCCCCTTTTTCTAGTTTAAATGCATATCCACATACTGCTTGAATTTTTCACTTAGGATTCTTTTCCCTGCAACAGAGAGATGTAGTCTATCAGCACAGTATTGTCTCTCGTTGTTACATCTGTTACACCATTCGCCAATAAATCTGAATCCTTCTTGTTTGCACCAGGTTTGGAGCCATGTATTAAAGCTGTTAATGTGACACAGCCTTTTTGCCCCCTTACCAAGAACACGTAGAACCTCTGAGAATGCTGCAGTGTTAACAATGGGCTTGAGTTTCTCTCTCAGAGATTGGAAGTCCTTTTGGACTGTAGAGGCACTGTTTCTAGTCAGGTCATTTGTGCCCAAGTGGATAACAACATCAAGTTTGGAGTGTTCACTTTCTGTGCTAAGTACTTCAATAATTTGGTTTGTAATCCCGCTGGCTGAAGAGCCTGGGAGGCACTTGACTATCTTCTCTCCTTTGAACTGTGTTCCCAAGTTGGTGCCACTGATGATGGAATCACCAAGTAGTAGTAGTTTGCTGTTTCATGAGGTTTTCTTCATATTTGGTCCTTTAGCAGGAGATTGGGCATTGTCTGTCTCATTTAAGGGCACTTCAGTTTCTTTGGATTGGGCATCCTCATTCACCAAGACAGAGAAGGCATTATGCGGGGATATCTCCTGATGCACAGGATGTCTCTGTGTCACAGGTCACAATATACCAGAACCCACTGTGATCCATTTGTTCCTGGGGTGTTTGATTCTTTGTGGGAGCGGTGGTGGACTTTGCTCAGTTTGTATCCTAGAAGGGGTGCGCTTCATTGCAACCAGTTCCTCCCTCAGTTCCTCGTTCTCATTTGCCAAGGCAGAGAAGGCATTATGCAGGGATATCTCTTGATGCATAGGATGTCTGTGCGTTACAGGTTGCAATCTACCAGAACCCACTGGGATCCATTTGTCCCTGGGGTGTTTGATTCTTTGTGGGAGTGGTGGTGGACATTGTTCAGTTTATATCCTAGAAGAGGTATGCTTCATTGCAGCCAGTTCTTCCATCAGTATGGTCACCTCTTTATGCATGTCACCTAGGACTTCCATTAGTAGAGTCAGTTCTTTATGCATGACAGCTGACCTGAGGCACAGAGGACAAGCTCTTAGGTTCCAAATGATTCGTCTTGGAATGAATGTACTGCAGTTATTGAACTGAATACACAACATGCTGAATAAGCAGTCCTAGAAGGAGAAGAGGAAGAAGAAGAAGAAAGGAAGAAGAAGAGATGGGCTTTAACCCAAGTTAAAATGATAGATGGCAATGTATGCGATCACTATATAGGCAATGCAGTCCCTGGGTTGGGTGGGATGCGGGGTATGGTGGGCAGGAACCTAAGTGTCTCTGGCCAGTAGGCTGTTCGTGAACTGGGGGCACCCACAGATATCTGCTCCAAGGCTACCCAGGATAGCAGTCAGTCAGTCAGAATATCCCCAATCTTTTAACCACAGTTAAACTTTATATTAGCAATATCCCCAAAACAGACAGTTAAACTCTATATTGGTAGCTAGAAAACAGCAGAGATAAGAAAGAAAATTATAGTCTTAACTTTTGGCTTTGTGAGGGCTCCACAGCTCATGCAGACTGCCTCAGACCGGTATGTGATGCCCAGTCTTCCAATTTATCAAGATCCTCTTGCATTTTTCTACAATCCTCATGGGTTTTAACAACTTTAAATAGTTTTGTGTCATCTGCAAATTTGATAACCTCATTCGTTATTCCCTTTTCCAGGTCATTTATGAATATGTCAAAAAGCAGCAAACCCAGCACAAATCGCTGGGGTACACCACTGTTCACCTTTCTCCATTGGGAAAACTGGTCATTTAGCCCTACCCTCTACTTTTTATCTTTTAACCAGTTCCTGATCCACAATAGTGCACTGCCTCCTATCCCATGACTCTTTAGTTTTGCCAAAAGTCTCTGATGAGGGACCTTGTCAAAGGCTTTCTGAATGTCCAAATATACTATATCAACCGACTCACCTTTGTCTACCTGTTTATTCACACCTTCAAAAAAACATAACAGATTAGTAAGACAAGATCTTCCTTGTCTAAAGCCATGTTGGCTGTCTCCCATTAAGCCATGACTATCTACATGTTCAGCAATTTTTTTCTTTATGATGGTTTCTACCATTTTTCCCGGTACTGATGTCAGGCTCAATGGTCTGTAGTTTCCCGTATCACCCCTGGAACCCTTTTTAAAAATTGGCATTACGTTCACCATCCTCCAATCTTCAGGTACGACAGATGATTTTAATGATAGTTCACAGATTACTAATAGTAGGTCTGCAATCTCATATTTCAGTGCTTTCAACACCCTTGGATGCATATAATCCAGTCCAGGTGATTTTCTACTCTTCAGTTTATCAAATAGTTGTAATACGGTCTCATGGTATCAACTTCCACCTGTATGGAGACGACATCATGCTCTATGGACCCATTAGAACTTCCAATCCAACAAATCCAAAGCTGATGGACTGCTTTAATGATTTCTCCAAATGGCTACAAAAAAACAATCTCGCCATAAACCTCAAAAAACCGGAAGCATTATTTGTAACCAAGGACCACACCTTTACCCCCCCCCCCCCCATTCATCACTCTAGGCGCAACCAAAATAAAAGTCCAAACACATGTAAAATATTTAGGTGTCATCCTTGACAAAACACTCTCATTTAAACAGCAGATTTCTAAGGCTACAAGATCGGCATTCTTCAAAGCGAAGATGGTACAAAGGCTCAGACCACTCATAGACCCTCAAGACTTCTGCACAGTTATGCAAGCAATGACCTTGCCACACTTGGATTATTGTAATGCAATCTACCATGGACTTACCATCACCACCATCAGCCCACTTCAAACTGCCCTCAACAGAATGGCGAGAATCATTCAAAAGGTAAAGAAACATGATCACATCACTCCTGTCCACATCCTCCCCATAGAAGCACAAATAAAATATAAAGCACTGGTTCTAACACACAAAGCTCTTCACCAACAGCTTTCATCCTATCTACAGACAATACTAGCTCGGACAAACTCTGGAAGATCAACACGTTAGTCCATGAACAATACACTCATTATGCCACATGACAGAACAAAATTTAACCAGCAGACATGTAACCATGCATTCAACCTCTATGCACCCTCACTTTAGAACTCCCTTCCAACCCACATCCGCTGCAACAATGACCTATATGCATTTAGAAAGCAGATAAAAACCCTCCTCTTCCATGAGCACCTAGGGTCAACACAGAACAGCACCCAGTGAAGTTCTCCAAGGAGGGCTAAGACAAAAGAGAAAACCATAACTGTAAAAAATACGACCTAAGAATATGACTGTAGAGAGAACCAGGTAAACGTGACCATCTTGCAAGAATGTAAATATGTTTACCCCCCCCGGTGATGGTATACCCTGTTTTCCCATGTATTTGCAAACAATCCTGTTCAATGTATCCCCCCAGTTTATTGTAAACTGCTTTGACCCGGTGAAAAGCGGTATATAAACGCGGCTAAATAAATAAATAAGTACATCTTCCCAATGTAGTGATATTCCCTTCCGCACCTTTAAATACTACTTCAGTCATGGGTAACAGCCCAAATCTTCCTCAGTAAAGACCAAAACAAAGAATTCATTCAGTCTCTCTGCTATTGCCTTATCCCCTCTTAGTGCCCCTTTAACCTCTCTATCATCTAATGGACCAACTGGCTGACTCTCTCACAGGTTTTTTGCTACGAATGTACTTGAAAAAGTCTTTATTGTATGTTTTTGCTTCCGCAGCAAGCTTCTTCTCAAATTCTCCCTTTGCCTGCCTTATCAATGCCTTGCAGTTAACTTGCCATGCTTGTGCTGTTTCTAGTTTTCATCGTTTGGCTCTTTTTTCCATTTCCTGAAATATGCTTTTTTGGCAACAACAGCCTCTCTGACCTCACCTTTAAACTATGCTGGCAGTTTTTTGGACTTCTTTCCACTTTTCTTAAAGCGTGGAATACAGCTAGTCTGGGTTTCCAAGATAGTATTATTCAACAACACCCAAGCTTGATGTAAGTCTTTAACCTTTGGAATTGCTCTTTTAGTTTTTTCTTAACTATTTTCCTCATTTTATCATAGTCTCCCTTTCAAAAATTAAAAGGTAGTACTGTGGATTTCCTTACCATCCCTCCTCCAATCAAACACGATCATGCTATGATCACTATTGCCAAGTGGCCCCAACACCCTTATCTGTTGCACCAGATCTGGTGTTCCACTATGGCTTCCCCTCTTGTTGGTTTATGAACCAGCTGCTCCAAGAAGCAGTCATTTATTTCATCTAGGAACTTTATCTCCCTAGCATGTCCTGCCATGACACTGACCCATGCCTCTGTATCTTTTCCTAGTTTGACCACACCTTGGATATCATGTGCAATTCTGGTTGCTGTATCTTAAAAAGGATATAGTGGAATTAGAAAAGTTACAGAGAAGAGCTACCAAAATGGTAAAGGTGGTGTAAGAATACCCTATGATGATTGGCTTAAAAGGTTAGGGTTTTTCAACTTAGAAAAGAGAAGGCTGAGCGGAGATATGATAGTTTATAAATTAATCAATGGAGTAGAACTAGTAAATGTAGATCGGTTGTTTACACCATCAAAAATTATAAAGACTAGGGGAATGCAATGAAGCTACAATGTAACCCATTTAAGACTAATAAAAGAACATGCAAGTTTTTTTCACTCAATGTGTAATCAAACTCTGGAATTCATTACCGGAGGATGTATTGAGAGCTGTTAGTGTAGTTGGGTTTAAAAAAGGTTTGGACAAGTTCCTGGAGGAAAGGTCCATAAACATTATTTAAGAGGACCCAGGAAATCCACTGTTTGCCCCAGAACAAGCATAGTGGAACCTGTGTGCCTTTTTGGGAACCTGCCAGATACATGTGACCTGGATTGGCCACTTTTGGAAACAGGATACTGGGTTTGATGGACCTTGGTCTGGCCCAGTATGGCATTTCTTATGTTCTTATGTTCTGAGGGGCAGGGACACATCAAACATACTGCATGCACATAGGTTCCAAAGCCCCCAAGCTGTTTTTGTTTTGCCTCTCCGCTGTGCATTTCTTACTGCCATTCATCCTACAGCTGGGGCTGGCCGACTCACTGTGCTGACCGTCAGTCCTCCCATGACTGCTGCCCTGTGTAAGCACACAATTTGCATAGTGGATTGTGCTGGCCCTGGGTAACCATTAGAAGATCCTCTCTACTAACATAAGACTGTAATCCCCTAAAATGACAATACAACAAGGAGCTGACCCAAAGAGGCCATATAAATTTTAAACAACAGAGATGACGGTATGATCCTTTCAGAATCCCAACTGTTACTGGCTGTGCTGCAGCTAAATCCCCCCCCCCTCCACTACTGTTGATCCACCTGAATACAGGACAGTGCCATGTGCTCCCAGGACTTCAACACTTCACAATAATAATCAAGCTCTTTCACCATTCAGTCCAAGCCCTTGTCCATTCACAGTCTGACTGAATCTATTATCAGTAATAAATTTAGCATGGGGGCCTGCAAACCAGAAGTCTGCGTTGAAGGAGGTGGAACTGGCAGGTCATAGAGGGCAGGAACCACAACACAGCGCCAGAGTTTTCAGATAAGTGCCATATAGTGGCTTCTGTGCCATTTCTGCTGCTACATGTCCTGCAGAGGGGCAACAGCGGTAGCAATGGGGCACTCCCAGAACATCAGCATTCTAGGGAAACACCTAATGGAAGCACCGTCCCTGACTATAAAAAGACAAGTTCAAGAACCTTACGCAAAACAACAGTAACAATGAAATTGGACAAAAAATTACTCAGATCTGACACATTCCCAACACCAGCCTTTAATATCAGATAACTTATAGCCTGTTTCAAGCTACAAGGTGTACCCATCTCCAGTGATCAATTCACAATGGAAAGTAACCACTGCAACAATGCTACATTACTCTTTTCACATAATTTGACAGAAGAAGGTTGTTGCCACAGGTCACTGACCTCATTTGCCACAATAGATATTGGAGACTCACCAGTTTCCCCCTAATATCTATCTAGGAATTCTAATGTATCCATATCCTCAACTACCCCTGTCTCAGCAGCTTGAACCTCATCTACCCCCCCCCCCCCATATTCCCAAAAACAATACCATCCCTATCCCACTGTTCAACACCCCCATCAGTCACAAAATCACCAATCACCTTGTTAAACCTCTGTTGAAAAAAATCTGAAAAATCCTCACTGTTCAGTACAAACTCCCACTCTGCCCTGGCATCCAAGCAGTCAAGGATAAAATCACCTTAAATAGTTCCTGTGTGCATTTACCCTACCATTCAACTTTCAACTGACAAAATTGTGATTGGCTTTCCAAATTTTCCTCTGATAGTCTTTCATCTTAGCCTGGCACATGCAATAGTCCTCTTGGCTTCTAAGCTTCTGCCAACACCTACTCCATTGCTGAATCTATTATTTTAACAAATACAATCCCTCTGTAAACCACAACCTCCTACCTCTGTCTACCCTCGCCATGCATTCTTCAATCAGAGCCCATGCTTCATATACTACCTGCAACCCAGGCTCTCACATCTTCACAGAATCTTCCAAATCTAGCTCCACACATACCTTCCCAACCTTACCTGTAGCATTCAACAATTCAGCTTCTCTCTCCACATTCACCCTTCTCTGCATACACTTCCTCTTATTTATCACTCTGATAGTATTAATCAGTGATCCAACCACACATTAGCCACCAGACCCTCAATAGCTTGCAACATACCTGAAAAACTAAGAGAAAATGTCAAATCTAAAACATGCCCAGCCACATGAATACCCCCCTACCAACTGTTTAAAATCCATATTACCCATCATCCCTAAGAGCTCTTGTGTATCCCTATTCTTATCGTCCTCCCTCCACACATTAAAATCACCAATCACTATCAAATAATGATAACAAATACTCAAAGCCCTAACATAGGTTATATGTTTGGGAAGTAATGTAAATCAAATTGACTACATCTGAGGAAGTCAATGTTGGTAAAGCTCAATAACATCAACAAAGACAAAACCTGGAGCCGACTGTGATACAGATCACCAACTACTAGTATGCAAACTCAAGATAAAGCTGAAAAGGAGCAAGTCTCATGAATTTAGCAAAATATGACCGTGAGAATATACCAAAGGAATTTAAAGACTGCCTGCAAAATCAATTTGCTGCTTTGGATACAAATGACGGAGCACCAGAAGAATTATGGGATGACAAAGAAAGTTGTGCTTGAAGAAAGTGAGAAGTCTCTACAAAAAGTGAAAAAGCAAAAACAGCCAAAATGGAAATGGATGAAAACTCTAAAAATTGCCCAGAAACGCAGAAAAGCTAAAACCAGAGGAGAAAGAGAGGCAATCAATCACAATTTCTAACATGCAGAAAGATGAGATAAGGAAAAGTACTACAATGATGTACTGTATGTAAGGAAATAAAATCAGAAACTACAAGAAGGAGAAAAAGATCAGGTTTTCTAAAGCTATAAGAGTTAAAGAGAAAATTCTAGCCTCAAATTGGAATGCTACAAGATTCTCAAGGATCGATGTTGAATGATGCTGAGAAGGATAAAAAAAAAGTGGAAAGAATATACAGAGTCATTATACCATAAATATCAAGTGGACCAACAGTCATTTCAACCTGTACCTTATGATCAGGAACCATTGGTAATGAAAGAAGAAGTCGAAGCAGCATTGAAAGCATTATCAAAGAACAAAGCTCCGGGTATTGACAGCATTCCCATTGAAGTATTTCAGCAATCAGATATGGTTGTTGCCATATTTTCTTCTTTAAAGAGGAAGTTTGAAATTTTAGTTGAACTGTTTGACTGAGAGAACCAGATTAACTGTAGCTGATTCTAAAGAACAGTATTTAAGTGGCAGAGGAAAGAAGAAAAGGAAGAGAGTCATTTTGAATCTGAATCCAGCCTTTGGTTAGTTGGTTTGGATTTTTGGGATTAGTTTTGGTGTATGATTGTGGTGTGAATGAAAGAGGGTGAGTTAGTCAGGAAACATCAATTATTCCATTTTTTTATTAGTTAGGGACGTGAAGTTTTAAAGTCTTTTTGTCTCTGATATTTTCAAAGAAAAATAATTTACCTCAACTGACAAGGGAGGTAGTTTCTCTTAATGACTTTGTAAAGTGTAGGTAGTAGGTACAGATTGGCCCAGATCCAGGACCAGAACCTAAAGGCCATCAAAACCAGAACTAGAATTCTAGGAGCTCCTTCGCAAAAGCACACCAGGAAGTTAAGTAGCTATCAACACTGACACATTTAGATAAGCATCATTTTTATTTTTATTGTGTTGAGGTGCACCCATATTTATTTATTTTATTTATTTATATTTTTGGAAGCGCTGAAGATGCTTTCATAGCCATAACTTGCTGAGATACCTTTTTTATGTTTCCTGTAAAAGGAAAAGAAACATAAAAATTAGCAAAGAGGTTTTGTGAACATTATTGAGTCTTTGTGAAATTTGGTGAAAAGCTGTTTAAACGTGTGTATTTTTAAAGAAGAAGAGTAGTTGAAAGGTTATACTTACCTGCACCTGAGTTTACCTGTGGTATGGAACAAGAACAATAGTTATTGTTAAGAGTGAAAAGTATTTTGAGATGGATTTGTTAGTGTCATTTTAATTATTCTTGTGCAATAACATTTCATGTACTTTACTTATAGTGACTATTTATTGTTATTGGCCATTTTTAACTATTCATATTCCAAATGAATATTTAATTAACTTAACATCTTGTGTAATATGTATTTTAAATATTTCAATTCAAGTGTCTGTTAAGAATTTATTTAAAGAAAATTCAAAATTTACCTAACATCTAAACCTGTGACATCTGGGTAGTTTGGAGAAATCTTTTTTAGTTTATTTTATTTCTCCTAGTTTTGGTCCCAAAGGGACACAGTTTGTTTTCACTGATAGCCCTCTGTGTAGTGAAAGCCTGAGGTAACATCATTTAACTCTGGTCACAACTACATTAATAAAGTCCAAAGTGGGGTTAAGTAAGATTAACACTTCTCAGAAAAGGCTGCATTAAAGAAGACAAAAATCCTGACAACTGGCAAAATCAATAAGTTTATCATTGATGGAGAAGACATTGAAATAGTGGACAACTTTAACTTGCTTGTATTAATGATCAATAAAGAAACGACAAGCAGTCAAGAAATCCAATGACACATTGCTCTTGACAGAATGACTATGAACGACCTAGAAAAAATTCTCAAGTGCAGAGATGTCTCTCTCCAAACAAAGATTTGACTTGTCCAAGCCATGGTATTTTCAATAACATCATATAGATGTGAAAGCTGGACAGTGAAAAAGATAGACAGGAAGAAAATTGATGCCTTTGAATTATGGTGCTGGCGGCGAATTCTGTGTATACCATGGACTGCCTGAAGAACAAACCAGTCTGTACTAGAGGAGATCAAACCTAAGCTTTCTTTAGAAGCTCAGATGACAAGACTTCGACTTTCATACTTTGGACACATCATGCGAAGAGAGAGATCATTAGAGAAAGACATCATGCTTGGCAAGATAGAAGGTCAGCGCAAAAGAGGCAGGCCAGCAATGAGATGGACTGATACAATAACAGCAGCTTCGGGTACCAGTCTGTCAACAATGAGCCGCCTGACTGAAGACCGAACACAATTTAGGATAGCTATCCAGAGGGTCGCCATGAGTCGACTCCGACTCGACGGCAGTTAACAACAACAACAACAACAATGCATCCTCTTATAGTAGGACCACATACCCTATGATCTTTACCAGAGAAAGATGAGCAAAACTGCAGGCTCATCTGACACCTGCATTATCATATCTCTCTACTGCTACTGACTCCTGAAACCCTCATTCTCAGACAACTAACCCCTGCTCTGCCAAAAGAAATCCATGTCATCTGTAACAAGATAAAGCTTTGAGTAGAAGAGTAGCCTAATGGTCAAGGGCTCAATTCCCACTGGCTCTCCTTGTGACCTTTGGCAAGTCATTTTACCCTCCATTGCCTCAGAAGAAAAGGCATGGTAATCTACTTCCAGTGATACATTTCCCAGAAAACACAGAGACAGCTGGGTTACCAGGAGTCAGCACTGACTTGACAGCACTAAAAAATTAAAATATAACCTTTGTTTTAGCATTGGTCCCCAAAAAGGGAGCCAGGCAAGGAAAGCTGCAACAAATTTGATTCACCAAAAAAAATTCTAGAAAAGGGTAATATATATCAGCTAATAATTTCCTCCCATGCAGAGAAGAAAGGTTGTTTTATTGTCTTTCAGCCACAGCGGGAACTTGCTACTAGGTCAGCATCTTTCTGAATACTGGCACCAATATGCACAGGGATTTCAATCAGATTGCCTGTTGGAATGTGTTTACATAATGCATAGTATTCCATTGCATTAAAAGTAGACTTCTGGGGCACTAGCAAGCCCAGCTAGAATGGATACATAACCCAGGAGCTCCTAAACCCTTTAATCCAGCCCGCAATATAATGTGCTGTTTCTCCTCAATAAGAGGTTCATGAACAGTGGGGAAATGATCTCTGAATCAAGGGGCACCTCACTGCTCATGATTTCCACCCTCTGACTGCTTATCCTACCTACCTGACCACGGATGATGTTGAAGCGGCAGCCTGATTGTCTCCCTGCATGATGTTTGCTGGCCTGGCATAGTGATTCTGTTGCAGACTGTCTCTCTCGAGCTCCCGATGCCAGCCCAGCTTTGTCGGAAGAACCTGACGTTTATGTGCCCAGCCTTTCCTTGACCATGTTGGCTCCTGCAGTTTTGGATGTGAATGCTGACAGCCCAGGGCAGCAGGGTCAGGTGGTTTAGTGTTGCTGACACATGGTGAGATCGTCTGCCTGTAAATCTCTGGGGAGACTGAGCGGCTTTGTACCTTCGGAACACATAGGAGATGTCTAAAAGTGGTGAGAAGTTCCCAGTGAAGCTGCAGCCTTCATAGTAACTCATGTCACCATCATCTACATCTGCCTGCAAAATTCTGATTGAGCAGCTTTCTGAGATCAGAGCTCCTCCTGCTAGTTACCTCTCCTCTTTGATTGCTGGAGATGGATTCTTTTTCACATTCCCTGCACTATGGTGCCATTTGATGTTCACTGGAGTGCAATAGTGAGATGCAGGAGTTGTCTAAAAGTGGCGGAAAGTTCCTGGCAATGCAGTAGCCATTACACTAACTTGGGTTACCATAACCTGGGCTGATCCAGTTGAGTGCAGACTCTTTACCTGCCTTGATTCACTACAATACAGCTGCACATGGGGAAAAGAAGAAGAACAGGAGCCACATTGGATCATATCAAGGATAAGGAACAAAGTACCTGGAAGTACAAAGCACACTTAAGGGAAAATAAAACACCCAGAAAGGAAAGGAAGGAACAATAAACTGAGAGTACTGAGAGGATCTCCATATATGCCACCATAGGGGACATAATCTGTCCTCCCTCTACAGTCATTTCCTACCAGACTTCCTGACCTGATCTCTTCATATCCTTGTTATCTGAGGCCCAATTGGCTTGAGCCATTTTAGTACATTTTTCTTCCATGGCTGTATACAAGTCAGGAGTTCAACATGTCCAAAATGAGCACCTACACAGCTGCTCTTTCTAGGTTCTCTAGGAGCATCAAACCGGCTGTAGCCTTACCGCCAATGTTCCCGCTAACCTGTGATGGGTCTGCCGCCAACATTCCTGCCAGCGGGGGGGAGGTGCAGAGCGATCGATGCTCTGCCCCTCCCCCTATCGGCACAGGGTCTAACACACGCCACAGCACCCTCGCAATGTTCTCTTTAATCTGCGCCGGGTCCTCCGCCGGCTATTTCGGTTGGACTTTTCTAAAGCTGTGAGTGACAGCAAAGCGGACATTAAATCATTGGATGGTCACCTTACTCAGAATGAAATTAATATTGGAGAGCAGATCAATGTGACTGCCCTTTTTCAATCCAAGCTTCATAAGTTAGATCAGCTGGTTAAAGATCTTAAGCAGAGACACAATGATCTTGAAAACCACCAGAGATGTAACAGTATTTGTGTCCTTGAGATTCCGAACCCTCTAGGAAATAAGGAGAATACTTCAGAAATCATTCAGGAGTTGTACTCTTTTTGTGTTCCTGGAGCACCTGGCCCTGTTAAAATTGAGAGGGCCCACTGCAGTCTTGGACCTCAAACGGTGTCTGGATCACAGCCTTGTCCTATCATAGTATGTTTTCACTCTTTTGAGGACAAAATATGCCTTCTCCATAGCCTCTGGGGTCAATGCTCTGTCATCTTTCAGGAACATTAGATCCAGGTGTTTCAAAACCTCTCCCAGTATATACCTGGAGTGCAGGAAGAGTTTTAAGCCCTTGACTCAGTTGCTTCAGAAACTATGGATGGGGTTTTCCCTTCACCTTAATACTTGAATGGAATAATGCGCATCATAAGATATCAGAGCTGGCAGATTGTCTGGACTTTCTCAACTTAATTCAAAATGAAGGTGGAAGGGCGATGAGACAAATCATTGAACTGCGTGACTGGGAAATCTCGACTCCTAAGAGGTATAAGCTATCTGGAGCTCGAAGGCACTCAAATTACAAACCAGAGGACTTTCAAAATAGCAATATGGATACAGCTAAACGTCTTTGATGTTGCTGGTAGTGATCTTAATATCCTTTGTTTGTTTGTTAACTCATTTTGTTTACCCACTTAGTTTGTTTGTACCCTTATATAGTTACAGTGAGAGTGCACCGTTAAAGTGTTCTATCACTGAGACTGACCAAGGATTATCTGGTGGACTTTCAGCTTCTATGTCTCCCTGATAATCCTCAGGTGGTACTAAGTGAGGGGCTAGGGGTAGAAGTTAGGGTGTTGTGGAAAGTTAATAGAAGGTAGGTCTTTTATGGGGGCTAACATTGTGGGAGGCAGGTGGAATTGGAGGGGAACTAACAATGCTAAACATCGGCGCTCCCTTACATGGCACTTTTTGTGCCATTTTATCTCTTTCATGTTTTCCTGTTATTGATTTTGTCCTTATTTAGTAGAACTGGTGTTCTCAGGGGAGGGGGGACTTGGGTAGGGGACTGGGATAGGTTTGGGAGGGTTTCTAAAGTGGGAAGCATTGGTTGGAGGGAGGAAGCACACCATGAGGGGTGGAAATATATCCCAGAGGTAGTACTTCTTCCTAACCTAAATCCATGGGTTGGTCCTGTTGTGGTATGTTCACTGCAGGGTTATGGTTAAGCTTATTTCACGGAACATTCGTTGGCTCCACAACCCAATTAAGCACAGGTGGGTGATGGATCAGTTGAAAAGAGAGAGGGCTGACATAGTTCTCTTACAGGAAACTCATCTCGCTCAACAGCAACACCTTTGGCTTACATCGCGCAGGTATCCACAGGTTTATGCATTCAATTTTTCTTCCAACAAAAAGAGAGTGGTAACCCTAGTCTCCCAAAATTGTCTGTTCCAATTAATTGAGCAATACAGTGACCTGGGAGGTCAGTTTCTCATCCTCCTCAGATACTCAAAGGAGTCCATGTTTAAGATTGTTAACATCTGTGTTCCTTCATCACAGATTGGTAATTTGTTACTGAAGCTTTTGGAGGCTGTGAAGTACCACCAAAAGGGGGAGATACTGATGGGAGTGGACTTTAACCGTGTTGTGTCCAACTCTGACTGGACAGGAAGAGGGAACCAAGCCTCTATAAATCTGCACCAGCTTGTGAAATTAGTATCAGACTTGGATCTCTATGATGTTTGGAGGTCTTTCCATGTGAGAGAGAGAGAGACTACACCTACTACTCCCCTGTGCACCAAAGTCATTCTAGAATTGACATGTGGTTCGTATTGCAGACTCTGCTTTCCCTTTTCCCCATGTGGCCATTGGTACTATGGGCACTTCTGACCATGCCCTTATTCCCTTTGAAATGAGCAAGCATGCAGCTGAAATGCCTCCTTGTACCTCGACTTTGCTTTGGGGCCTGCTCAAAAATAGGGCTTTTATTGGCTGTATAAAAATATCTCTCCTTTTATGATTTGGGGGACACCTCTGCCTTTTTGTTATAGGAAGCTAGTAAGGCTGTCCTCACGGGGCAGTTAATTTCTCTATCCAGCGCTTTTAAGAAAAGGGATCTAGCTTGGCAGGAGGGCCTTTGGAAGGATATTTATGAACTGAAACAACTTCATCGGAGAGAGGGCAATCCTTCCGTATGGCATCATCTGGTTCACATGAGAGGTGAACTCTCCACTTTGGAGACTTAAGATGTTGCCTTGTTGCTACTCTGCACCCGGAGACATTTCTTTGACTGCTTTTATGGCACTTAAAACGTTAGAGACTTAAGTATTGCGTACATCTCCTGGCCTCCGCTCAGTGAGCCACAGTCCACCGGTCACAAGATATAGCAAATATTTTTGCTTGGTTTTATGAGGACCTCTATTCCTCCCAATTGTCGGCTGACAGAACAGTTATTTGAGAGTGGTTGGGGGTTGCTGATCTGACTCATCTTCTCCCTGAGTCTCGAGAGGCTCTGGAGTGTCCTTTTTCTCTGGCAGAAGTGCACTTAGCCATCCCGTTTAAAAAACTCCAAGGTGTTGGGTCCTGATTTTCTTCCAGCTGAACTATATGAAGCCCTACCTGACCTCTTTGCCCCCATTTTAGTTGAGGTCTTTAATGACATTTTGCCTAGGCAACTTTACCAACATCTTTTTATCAAGCTGTGGTCACTGTCATTCCCAAGGAAGGCAAAGATCACCTTCTCTGAACTAGCTACAGGCCTATATCTTTACTAAACATTGGCTACAAAATCCTTACCAAAATTCTGTATGCATGATTGGAATCCAAAATTCAGGACTTTATTCATCCAGACCAAACAGTGTCCATCAGAGATATGGCTTTGAAAACATTTGCCAACTAATTAATGCTGTACATGGTCTTAAGCATGAATCTGGACAATATGTGATCCTCTCGTTAGATGCGGAAAAAGCATTTGACAATGTGAAGTGGCCTCATTTACTTAAAGTTTTGGAGCATTTTGGATTTGGTCCTAATTTACATGGCTGGCTAGCAGCTTTATATACCAGTTCCATGGATTCTGTTCTGATTCCCAGTCCTTCCTTTTCGAACATGGAACTCAACTCTCCTTTTCACACTGGCCATAGAGACACTTGCTTTCCATGTTCACAAATGAGCAATGGATATAGGAATTCCACTGGAAGAGTACCTGCATGCAATATCATTATACACAGATGACACACTTATTTATCTCAGGAACCCAGCATCCACCCTCCTGTATATAGTCGATACTCCTGATTGCTTCTCTAGCGATCTGTTTCAAAATTTAGATATATTTATCAACCGGGATCTCTCCCGTCTCTACTCGATTAACTATGGAGCCCTCCTGGAGGTCCACTTCCATCACTTGGCTTGGATGTATTAACACTGTAAAGATGCTCCTTTTTCCTAAGTTCATATATTTGTTCACACAACTCCCTATTCAGGTGCCGTGGAGCTTTTTCAAGTTATTATGCTGTGGTCTTGCTAGTTTAACTTGGAAGGGTAAGAAGCCACAAGTCAGCTGGTTTACTATAGTATGCCCTAAAAGGCCAATTCCCTTCTGGAAGTCCAGCCCCTGTAAGGCCTCTCAGAATTGGGTCTACCAGCCTGTACGTGCAGGCCAGCCCCTGATTCTAAAGGGCCCCAGCTAACTCAGTCAGACTCTTGAATGGAGCCACAATGCCATAGCATCCCATTGCCATGGCACTGCACTCCATTCAGGAGCCACAATTGCTGGTCGCGGGACAGAGCCTCCCTTTCCCCACAGCCTGACCCTTGATCCGGCCTACTATGACCAGGATTGGGCTGCGGGGAACCCACTGCACCCCTCACCTTCTTGCTACCATCAGCCTCTGCTGTCCCTTGATGTCCAGGGGGACTTATGCCACCTCCGAGATGGAATAAATCCCCCCGTCTTGAAGCCGACCCTGGACGCATAGGGCTGAATTCATGAAAAGAGAAAGATTGTTAGAGAAAGACATTATATTTGACAAGATTGAAGGTCAACACAAAAGCAGAGTTGTCAAGTTACCCATTTCCAGGAGTGAGATTTTTTGCCAGTTCTAGTTTTAAATTTGCATTGCAATACAGTATGGGGGTCATTCTGGCCTGCAAATAGTGGGGATGTACGTCCGGTGTGGATGTGAAACCCCCGCTATTTGCAGGGACCGTATTCTGAATCAATAGCTCCCCATATGGACAGGGCCTTTGTGCAGGAAGCCCCAGATGGCACAGAAGGGGGCAGAAACTGGGGAGAATGAGGGAAGAGCATGGGCGGAGCATGGGTGGGCCCAGACATCTGGACATACAGGACCTATTCTGATCAGGGCCCTGAACGTCTGGCATTGGAAAGATGGACGTGGGACTTATTCCATCTTGGAGGTGGAATAAGTCCCACCAACAGCAGCGATCAGGCCAGGCAGCCCCAACAAAGTCATGGTGCAGGGGAAGGTAAGCCCCCGCCGCCCGATCCTGGCTCTAGCTGTCCCCACCGAGGCGTCAGGTGGTGGGGAAAGGAAGCCTGCAGCGATGTTGGGCCTTCTGCAGGCCTGCTGGCTGTCCCAGTGCCATAGTGATAGGACGCCATGTCACTGGCACACCAGCAGGAGTATAGGGCAGGCTGGCAGGATAGGGCAATGGACATCCCTTGCTGCTGAATTGGGACAACGCTGCCCAATTCTGCAACCTCAGGAAAATACATATTAGACCCATCCATTTTTTGGATTTCCCAATGGCCTGAAGGTGATTAGAACTTGTCTCTATGGTATTGGCAGTCCTTGAGTTTATCAATTGGAATCAGTGCAGAAGGCCCAATAATGCATCAGAATGGGTTTGTCAGAAATCCAGAACTGGCCTAAAATCTCACTTATAGAACTGGGTAACTTGGCAGCTCTTCAAAAGAGGAAGACTGGCAATGCAATAGATCGATACAGTAACAACAGCTATAAATGCCACTCTATCAATAATTAGCTGCCTGACAGAAGATCACATGCACTTTAGGACAACTATATACAAGATCATCATGAGTTGGCCTTGACTCAACAGCACTTAACAGTAGCAACTACTTGTAAATATAGCTATTCTAATATAATGCTGTTGTGAAATACAATGTTGTGCTCAAGCTCTGTCTTTCATTTAACAAAGAATTCAGTAGTATTAATGTAATCTTGTACATGCATATAATGTAGCTATCTCACCTGGAAAAAAAAATTATGTAAGTGTACTAGTAGGTTGCTCAGAGGGGCCCGGCCCACCTAAGGTTGGCCCTTAGGTAAAAGAGGGAGGGTCTCAGGAGATGGAAAAAATATGTGCCCCTGATATGGGAGGGATGTTTGCTGGTGGCAGCTAACGTGGTTTCAGTGACTAGCTGTTACTGCTGAAACTTAAACCCAACTATTTAATGCCAGGGTCATATTAGGGCCCTGGCATTGAATGTCTGCGTTGCCCGGGTTGCCAGGACGCTAACGGAGCAGTGGTGATATTCAGCCGCTGCCTGTTTAGCTTCTGCGCCTTACTTCTGCCACTTTGCCATAAGCAGGCAGTGGCTCAATATTGCCGTTGTCCGGTTATGGCTGGATTCCGCCCCCGGAATGCCCTGACGCTAACCGATTAATATCGGGGTGTGCAGTGGCGGCACTCAGGGATATTCCACAGCAATATCCAGGATACGGGCATTAACATGGTTAGCAAGTCTGCTGTGTTAACCTCTTTGAATGTCAGGCACCATATATGTCCACCACATTTTCTTGGTTTTTGATTGCATTTGCTGGTGCCTGCGCAGCTTCTTTTTCTCTCACATTGTATGGAATAGTTACTTAGTACTGGCATGTCTATTAATAGTGATCTTCTTGTGCTCTTTTCCTTGTTTCTCTACCACCAAGTCGTGTTATCTTGCATCAAGCTTTCTATCTGTGGGAATAGAAATGTCCCAGATTATTCTCCATAATTCAGTCAGAATTGCAATCCCAGCAGTTTTCTGACACAGCAGTGTTACAGTATTTACTGGGGATATGGAGGGCAAAGAAAAGTTCATGTAGTCTTCATTTACAACAAAGCTTTTTAACCATGTTTTCGTACATATTCTTCTTTATTTCACACCTTCTATATGTGCTACAGCTATTTTGCATGCACAAATTGATTGCATGCATATTAACTAATACTGTAGGTATACTTGCAGACAAGTGATTTGCAGGCACTTTTAATTTTTAAGTGGCAAACCAAATCAGAAATGAGCCTGAAATGCAAATCCCTAATACTTGTAAAGCATCCAGTGGTAGAGATATGCTACCTTTCTGTATTGTTCTGACATCAGCATGGCACACCTAGTTATAAAATGTGTCACCACGTCAAATCTGCATTTGCCTGTTTTACCACTTTTTTCTATTTTGATTGTGAACTATCTTGTCCATTAGGGTTGTACCAAGAGCTGTGTGAGTTGTATGGCCACATAGGGCACAAACACAGAAGGGGGCACTGATATCATCAATGGGCTTCCACGAAGCTCAAAAAGAGAGAGTTACTGAATGTGGCCGGGTAGAGGGGGGCACCAGATTCATTAGTCACACAGAGAACATTTCTAGCTTGGTACAGTCTACACTTGGTATAGTCTACACTTCTGTGCTGCAGTGGTATGACTCAGGGATCTGTCCATGGTCTGATTCTTTTTAACATCTTTGTTAGTGATATTACAAATGAGCAGTTGATTAAGATTTGCCTCTTTGAAGAAAAATCTTCAATAGAGTAGACATCCAGGAAGGAGTAAATAACATGAGGAGGGATCTAGCTAAGCTTGAAGAAAGTTAAAGAATTTGGCAGCTGAGACTTAATGCTACAGTAAAAAATGCACGGTCATGCACATGGGATGCAATAATCCAAGGGAGCAGTACAGTATAGGGGGTGAAGTACTTCTGTCCACAAAAGAAGAGTGGTACCTGGCCATGATTGTGTCTGACGATCTTAAAGTAGCGAAACAGGTAGAAAATGTGACGGCGAAAGCTAGAAGGATGCTTGGGTACATAGGGAGAAGACTGGCCAGCAGAAGAAAGGAGATGGTAGTGTCTCTGCATAAGTCTCTGGTGCAACCTCATATGGAGTATAGTGTGCAATTCTGGAGACCACACCTTCAAAAGGATATAAAAATGTTGGAGTCAGTGCAGAGGGTGGCTACTAAAATGGTTAGTGGTCTTCATTATAAAGCATATGAGGATAGACTTAAGGATCTTAATATGTATACATTATATGAAAGGTGGGATAGCGGAGATATGATAGAGATGTTTAATTAGTTCTGTGGCATAAATGCACAGGAAGAGAGCCTCTTTCAATTGAAAGCAAGCTCTGCTACAAGGGGAAATAGGATGAGGATAAAAGGGGATAGGCTTAGGAGTAATATGTGGAAATATTTCTTTACGGAAAGAGGTGTAGATGAGCGGAATAGTCTCCCAGTGGAGGTGGTAGAGATGAGGACAGCATCTGAATTCAAAAAAGTATTGGACAAACAAAGAGTATCTCTAAAGAAAAAAGGGACTATTATAGTAGTCAATATGGAAGAGCAGACTAGATAGGACATGTGGTCTTTTTCTATGGTCATGTTTCTATGTTTCTAGGCAACTATGGGGCTTGTTTACAAAGCCGCGGTAGCGGACTCCGTGCGATATCGGAGCCACGGCCCCATTGAATTCAATGGGGCCGCGGCTCTGATATCAGGCAGAGTCCACTACCATGGTTTAGTAAACATGCCCCTATCAGTCTCTCATCTTTAGGTTTAAGTTCATTCCACACCCCTACACTTTAACCATGCATGTGCCAGGTTTTGATCTGCTTGTGGCTTCTGAAGTAACTGTGTTTCCCACTGTTTTTGAAATTTAGCTAGTCATTTTTTCCGTGATTGATGGTCTAGTTCTTTGAAGAGTTTTATTTCATGCTTTTCAAATTCTATTGCTTTTTTTCCCCTCCCATGTAGTGGTAGACTCTTAACTCATTCTTTCTGTTCTTCAGAATACTTGTCCAAGTTTAAGAATCAAAACTGACTTTAGCCATTTTATTGTGCTTCAAAAATATTTGGAGTATTTGGATCTGGTGATGCTGTTAAGTATATGTGAAGGCCTATGTTAGTAGCTCTGTATGTGTAATCCAGTTCTATAAGGACATTTCCTCCCTCGGCTCTTGAAATATTCCATTTTGGCATATACACTTATAGATTATCTCATGGGCATAGAGACATTTCTTGTTTTTAGATCCAATTTTTAAAGATCTTTATGAAGTCAGACCACAATGCCAAAGCTGTTTAAGAGCACTGGGAAGCAAACTGATTGACAGGTTTTATCTTACTCCATGCTGTTAAAGCACTTTTCAGTATAAATTTTGGTCTTTTGCGGTACTCTTATTGATCTCTTTTCTCCATAATTACTCCTACTCATAGACATTTATAAGCTTTCCTGCTGAAATTCTTCTGTGAAAGAGATATTTTTGGTTTGCCTTAGTTTTCTGTTAAGGAAATATGAAAGGTTGCTTGGCACATTGTCTATGGTTTAGCCCTGAAGTCATCCTTATACCATCTGAGACTCTCTTCATTACTTGCAGTTGTTCTAAGTAATGGGGTTGGCTTCCAATTATCCAAAAGAGTAGGTGTGATGAGATCATTAGTACATCTAAGATTAGTGCTAAATCCACAGCCCAATAAGTTAATAAGTGTATTTGGTACTCACTGGATTTAGTACCAAACAGATCAAAAGTGGTAGTTCTCTGGAATATTCCTTACTGGATCCTGATGTTAGGAATGACAAATTGTTCTCCTTCACAATTCTGATGGGGTGTGATTTGCCACATTTTCATGGTCAACTCAGCTAATCCAGCAATTATCTGTATAAGTGTCCTGGGGGTTAGCTCAGAAACTGCTAACATCCAAAGCTACCTGTTATTAAAAGTGTTCTTCTGCCAGAGATGTCCTTGTGGACTGTTTCTCAAAAAGTACAATGTAGTTCTCCAGAATTCAGTCACCAGAATGAAGTACTACAACCAATGGCATGCTTGTGTACCTACCACTATAATTTGTTAGCCCGCTTCTGGCTCTTACATATTTTCTTCCTCCTTGCTTTCTGCCTGCATCTTCTCTTCCTGCTTCACCACCTTTTCCTCTCATTGGTACTGAAAACCAGCCCCATGTGTCTGATTGTCATTAATACAAGTTTCAAACAAGGACAAAGAGTAATGAGAAAATGTGGAGTATGTCTGAGGAGAAAGATCATAATTATGTCCCAGGGATGGGGTCAAAGGCAAAACTTAAATATGACTTCTGGGGAGGGAAAAAAAGGGAGTGAATAGTGGTGCATGGGAGTAAGTTTTCTAGGGCACAAATAAAGTTAATCTGGTTTTGTTTATGGGACAGCATAGACTGTCCTTTGCATAGGCTGGAAAGCACAGAGAGATCAGGAATGGCACTTGGGTACAGAGAGGCCTGGATCTGGAACTTGCAAGTATCAAGAGTTGATGTGAGAACTAGTTAGAACAGTCCCATGGTTGAGGCTGGAGATGGAAGTGAACTATCGTAGATCTATAGGCCTGGAACTGGAGTCAGGAAGGAGGTAGCAGATCAAATCGGACTAGATAAACTTGTCAACAAAGACTCAATAAACAGGAGGCTTGATAACAAGCAGGCTAAATAAATCTCAGATTGCTACATATGGCTTCCTGCTTCCTAGCAACCTCTTTTAATTGAGCCCCAATCAATCCCTGATACCTTAAGGCTATTTGACATTTTCTTTATGGCTTTCCCTTCTGCTAGGACACTGGTCTGGTGATTGGGACTCCTGTCCTGATCCCTCAGGTCGGTCCTGGTTAAAACCATCCATTGGGATCTTGGAAGTGGTTGGGGCAAATACACTGACAGAATTCAAAATGGCACGGGACAGACACAGTGGATCCCTTTACAGCAACAGGATAAAATCAAAATAAACTTAACTAACTAATTTCTCAACATACAGTGGTGTCCTACACGGAGCGGTGGATTCACCCCTAAAACAAAGACATGTGGAGGGTTCACCCCTAAAACAAAGACATGGGGAGGGGTGGCCTGCACGGAGCGGCAGGTGCACCTACTCTTGCCATCTTACTGGGCAGACTAGATGGGCCATACTGGTCTTTATCTGCCGTCATTTACTATGTTACTATGTATATTAAGTTTAGCATGTGCATGCTATATTGTTTAGCATCTACATGCTCTTTAGTGATCAAGCAACCTGATAACAATGAGAGATTACCCTAGCTAGCATAGCATAGCATAGCATTGACAGATTATGGCAATGAACAGGAAGTAAGTAAAAGAGAGTCCTTTTCCAGCTTGGGGTGTATTGTCCTGGGAAGGTTAGCAGAGGAAATGGAGTTCAGGAATACTTGGGTGCTTGAAGCCATCTACTTTACAAATTTGATTTGTAAGGCAAGTGAGGTCCCCAGATTTAATTTCATTTTGTTTATTCAAATGCAATAAAACAAATATGAGGCAAACTTTTTTTAAAAAAGTAGAAATGAAACAAAAATTATATTAAATGAAAATTTTTGATTGTACATCCTTGAATCCCATGGCAACCACTACATGTATGCAAGACTGGCACCTGATCAGTGCCAAGTGGGATGAGGAGTCTGGGAAGATGGAGGCAAGTGGGTTGAACTGCACGCTGCCTGGTCCCCCCATTCCTGGACATGCATGTGTACTTTCTGGACTGCCCAACAGCCTAGTCTGCCCCACCATTGAGACAAACGCAGGAGTTAGGCAGCCAAACAAGAAGTGCAAGAACTGAGGGAGTGTAGCCATGTCAACAGGCAGTCCACTGCCAGGATGCTGTGATCACTGGCAATGATTCTACTACCTTCTTTTTTGATAAGGGCTCAACACCACTGATCCTCCTTGTGACCTTGGGCAAGTCACTTAACCTCCCATTACCACAGATACAAACTGTAAGCCCCCTGTGGATAATGAAAACCCTAGCATACTTGAATTTAACTCACCTTGAACTACTAATGGAAAGGATTGATCTAAATTGAAATAAATAAGTAAGTAATACTAAGCATCCACAACTCTTTCAGTAAAGTGTTCGTTCACATTTCCTTGAAAACGTTCTTCTTCCAGCTTCCATTTTAGACATACCAAGAATAGCCAGATTCAAGCAATTATTTTATCTAGACTAAATCACCCAAACAGCTTCCTAGGTCATCCAAAAAAATGGCCATTGCAGTTAATTTTGAAACTACTGAAGTCAAGATTTTAATTGGCCCATGCAACTAGGAAGTTGTCCATGGGTGGGGCAGAAGCAGGCAGATGGGTGGTGCCAAAGTTTGCAGGTAAGCACTGTGGGGCTCTTTCAATCTGTTGCTGCTACTGTAGGTCTTGGTGAGGGGTGACATCAGTGGCAATGAGGGGCGGGCAGCTGGACGAAAGTGGTACAAGGGATGAGGTTCACTCGGGGGCCCCTCATCTTCTTGCATTGGCTCTGGATGGCAGTCATACATTTTCTATTGCACTGCCAGGAAGATCACATGAAAGAACAAAGAACCCCATCTTAGAAAAGAATATTGGAAGGCACCTTAAAAGTGCACCTAAATACTCGTCTTCTGTGCTATTCCACAGGCTGTTACACAGGAGCTCCTACTGACAGTTCCAAACACTGTTTCAGTGGCAGGAAAACTCAAGGCACTAGGAGAGGGGTAAGGCAGCACCATTCCTGGCTGGAAGATATCCAGGCAATGGAATAAAGTTTAGTCATTGGTTTTCAGTGTGACAAGTCAGCATTAGGTGACATTGACACGCAGCATTTCCTAAGGTAATTAGGTGCATGACATTTGTTATACCAGAACTGTTATTTTGGTGGGCCTTAGGTAATTGTAGGAATAAGACCCCAAAGCACCACAGAAAGAGTAATATGACATTTTCAACATTAGGATGAATACCAAAGGGCACGATTTTCATTTAGGCAAGCTATGCTTTCGCGTTGATGCATAGCTTACTCGTCGCCCCCGTTAACCCAGATTTTCACTTCCGCGGCAACAGAAGTGAAAATACGGGTTGGTCAGAAATGCTGGCAGCCACCAAGACTAACCGGGTAGCAGCGATTTTCAATGCTACCCATTTAGCCCCAGCACCTCAGAGATAGGCAAGGGGGCAAGGAAAACTCTTGCCTATCTTTAAGGCGTTGAGAGCAAACCAGGTAAACATTGAAAATCACTGCTACCTGGTTAGCCCTTTCCTCTGCCCACGCTCCACCCCGGAAAACCCCCGACACGCCCTGTGCCCCGATGCATACCGGATAGCATCAGGGAACATAAGGGGCTTACAGGCGGATATACAAAGGCACTAACTGTATCCCATCTTGATTACTGCAATATTCTCCTTGCTTGCCTTCCCGAAAACCATCTCTTTCCCCTTCAATCTATTCAACATTCTGCTGCTTGACTAATTTTCCATCAGCATTGCTTTTCCCATGTCACTCCTCTTCTCAAGTCCCTTCATTGGCTTCCCATCTGCTTTCAGATCCAATTCAAACTCCTCCTCTTGACCTATAAATGCATTCACTCTTCAGCCCCCCACTACCTATCATCTCTTATCTCTCCTTACATCCCCTCTCGCGTTCTTCGCTCTTCGAACAGCCTTCGTCTATCTATGCCCTCCACTCGTACTGCTAATTCTAGACTTCGCTCCTTTCACCTGGCTGCACCCTTTGCCTGGAACAATCTACCTCTGTCTGTGCGCAATGCGCCCTCTCTGGACCTATTCAAGTCCAGATTGAAAACACATCTCTTCTCTATTGCTTTCTGTTCTTGATTCTAGTTTTTGCTCTTCTTGTTTATTGTATACTTTGTCTTACTTGATTGTATTTGTATTTTGTGATCTTCTTGACTAGATTGTGAGCTCTGATGAGTAGGGACTGTCTTTTCATCATGTATGTACAGCGCTTCATACGTTTGAAGCGCAATATAAATGTTAAATAGATAGATAGATAGGTTAAGGCATTTACACAGTTAACTAGGATAGTTAACCATATAAATGCCTTCAAAAATTGGGCCCACAGTCACCAAGAAAGGCAAAAAGCAGATAGAGAAGGAAGATAAACATCTATATTGAAAGACACCGAGCTTGGAAGATGTAAACTGATGGCATGGATGGTAGGATATAATGGCAGATCACTCTGGGCATGGGTAAGCAAGGTTAGGAAGAGGCAGACTGTCAGAGACTGGTGAAAGGTGCAGCAGAAGCTCTAAGTCAGGAACCTCCTCAGTAACATTAACATGAGGCAGCATAAAAAGTAAAACCTTTTCCCAGAATATAAGCCAAAGCATAGCTAAACCATTGTCTTTAAAGAGCTGTCCATAAAGTCTCTTTCAAAGCAATTTTTAACCGGTAAGATGAGCAGGAATATTAATCAAAGCACATTTAATAGCATAGGTAAACATAGATTCTGATATTCAAAGGGGTTTATCTGGTTAGCAGGACATGCTAACCAGATAAACCCCACTGAGAAGGATATTCAATGGCAGCCACCGGTCAGTGCTCTGAATATCCGCTCTGGACAGTGCTAGGGGGATCTGTGGAAAGGGTGAAGGTGGTCCCAGCACATATCTGGTTGGAGGCAATTTTCATTCCACTAATCAGATCAGTGCCACATCAAGTTAGGTCATCTCAGTAGCTGTCCTATCTTTATGCGATTGAACTATCCAGAGAGCAACTAAATATCGCTGCTGAGAAGATAGCTGCACCAGCCAGTCATGAAGCAGGATATTCAGTGCTGGAGGATATCCGGATTTTGGCCCTAATGTGTGGTTTCACTTCTGTCTGCAGCAGGCAGGCACTTTAAAAATGCTTACTGCTGTGGGCTGAATATCAGGCTGGTAGATTTTTTTTTTAATCATCTTTATGGATATCAGAAGTGGGTTTACCAAAAATATACCTATACTGCTTCCATACTGCTCAATAGCTGCTGTAAAAACACATGTATAATAAGTAGGAATACTTTATAACATGTGTGTAAACTGTGACTCCACCCCAAAGCAAGCTTACACTATTTATTATTTGCAAGATTTATATACCGCTAATAGTACATACATCATAGCGGTTAACAATAACACCATAAACGTAGAAGGCAACAATAGACAGGACTGACAAAGCAAAGAAACATAAGGGAGGGGAATGGGTCAGCACAGCAATTTCAGCTAAGAAAACTGACAAAAGTTTTATATTGAAAACGTACAAAAGGTGAGGCAGAGCAAATGCTGGAAAAGTGGAGATAGTTAGTCAATAAAAGTCTGGGTGAAAAACCGGTTTTCAGAACTGCCTTGAATTTTGCAAATGAAGATTCCAGGCAAAGTTTGGTGGGCAGGGAATTCCATAAGTAAGTCACTGGATGTAATGCATTCTTTGTTGATAGAGGGCTGCACCTCCTGAGCATTAGATAGATGGAATTCAACCTTTATGATCTGGTGAACATGTTCCCCTGCATCCTGCTTTTCATGCAGCCCAGGCTCTGCTATTTTTGCTGTCAGCACATGGTTTCCATTTTCCTTCCTCCCAAAGCCTATCAAATCTCTTCTTCTTAAGTATAGATATTGTGCAAATAATTGAATACCATAAAAGCACCATTAACCATGATCTCCCCCTACCCCCAATCTGTTATTTAGAAAAAAACTAGGAAGCACAGTTCTTTCTAGCTGCTGGCCCCCTACAATTGCCCTTCTTTTTCTGCTAGATACTGTTTGACTATCATCTACGAAATCAGTGTGCAGTGCAACCTACCTATACCCCCATGTGGCTGCACCCCCATTATATCTACAGCCTGCTCCTGTCTTATCCATTACAGCCAGGGACCCTCAGGGAGAAGTGCACATATTTATTTATTTACAGTTTCTTTTATACCGCGCTATTCGACATCAGTGCGGTTTACAATGAACATAAAAGCCACACGTCTCAAATAATTGATCTGTGCTTACAATGAACAGGTAAAATAAAACTTGGGTATACATTAAACAGGTTTCATGAACAGTGAAACAGTGAACATGGGAACTATGTACAAAGCAACTAAATGCAGCTATATGTAGAGTTACATGAAACTAGGTAAATTTTCTTGGTAAGAGGAGGTGCAAAGTGATATGTAATATTGTGACTGCTCTAGATGTTGCTTTTAAAATGTAACTGTACCTGCAGCTGGGAATGGAACGGATGATATAGGCTGAGGATCATCTGCCTATTAAAACATGTGCAGAGCACTTGGTAACTGGGGTTACGTGATACAGCAACCTCTAAAACCCCACATTTTCAACCACCTATTTAGCCAGAGCAATCATTTTGCCAATGCACTGCATCATAGCTGTTGATTCCTGCTGGTTTCCCCAGGACAGGATACCAAAGCCTTCCTCATGTCCTCCAGGGTGACTTGCCTAGATGGGCATCGGTGCTGTTTGCCTGTCACGTCACTGGTGAAAGAGTCTGAGTACTCTGCTTGGAAAATGGAATTCCTCTTTCCTATATCTTTTTTGCCACTCCTACCTGCAGTGCTACATAAAGTCTCCAGTCTATTATTAGTGATAACCGGAGATCTGTACCCGGCACTCTCCCTCCGCCCTACCCTTTTCCCTTACTTGTATATCCCTCCAAGAATTTCACAGACACCACATTTGGAAAACACCAGGTCACAGCTTTATTGCCCAATAACACAACAGTTTAACAAAAACATAACCAAATAACCAACCATTCCCCCTCAGCGGAGCGATACCTCACCCGCCATGCTATTAGCAAGGTGACCTCGCTTCCGCCCCTGGCCCGGTCACCACCAGTCCAGTTACTCCCACCCCTGCCCTACTTCACCATCAATTCAATCAATGTGTGCCTTCAAGTCAGTCCTGACTCCTGGTGACCCAGAAGCTCCTGGGCTTTCTTGGCAGTGTCACCGGAAGTAGATTGCCAGGCCTTTCTTCCGAGGCAATGGAGGGTTAAGTGACTTGCCCAAGGCCACAAGGAGTGCTAGTGGGAATTGAACCCTGGTTGCTTGGTTACCAAGTCAGTGTTCTAACCACTAGGCTACTCCTCCACTCCTCCATATCACTAACAAAAGTCAGCTCGGGGTTCTCCGGGTCGCTGGCACCCTGCCCACGCCCAAGTAGCCTCCGTCTCCGGACCCCGGAAACCTCCGGGATCCCGCCACCGGCATAGTCACACCCTGTGACTTGCCACCCCCCCAATTACCTGGTCTCCAGCTGTGAGCTGTCCGCATTACCCCTCACTACCCGCTCCAGCGCTTCCTGCCAATCATTGAGGAGAAGATCAATCCCTACCGTGGCCAAATGCACACCATCACTCCTGTACAAACCAGAACAGGCAACATCCACCCACTCATGTTGCACTTGCCATCCCCCATGCTCAATCACCCACCTCCCAATTTGCCTATTGACCTTCATCAAACCACGGGACCAGCGACACTGCCCCCAGCACACCGGCCTCGTGATGACATCCGACCAAATCAGCACCACACCTTTAAACATTCCCAATATTTGGGCAAAGTCTCTTTTTGCTGCATTGATCAACTGCTTGCAGGTCCACAACGTCAAATCGTTCCCTCCCAAATGCAACAGCAGGAAACCAGGTGATGTCCGCACATGTGCATGGTGACGCAGCAAGGGCAGCAACTGAGGCCAGTTCAGCCCCCTCTCTCCCAGCCATGAAATGGTCCAACCCCAGGTTCCGCCCGATAGGCCTGTTCTCTGCACGCCAGCCAGCCCAGAACACAAACGAATGCCCAAAATCCAACAGCCCCGCACACCTCTGCCCCGATCTGGAAAAGAAAAACAATGGTTAAATATCCATACCCCCCCCCTCCCACCCCTTTCACAGTCGAACATAAGTCTGAAAAGCTCTGGACCGCCACCTGCCAATTGCTTGTATCTGAGAGGCAGACATTCCCGCACTTGCTGCGCTAGTCGCTGCCCCTATGCGAAAGGAATGCACCGCAAATTGGCTAGCGTCCACCCCCATTCGCTGCAGCCCCAAACGCAAAACCGCTGTCACTTGATATCTCGTGACCAACCGATGGTTCACATGCACAAACAACCCTCCCGCAACCTGCAGGCGCCCTTCAAGGAAAGAAAACATTGCCGTTACTGGACACGTGTTCCCGGCAATCGCCCTCAGAACCACCCATCTGCCTCTGCCCCGTTGGTCCATTTTCGATCTTTTCAAAAGGACCCTCAAACGATCCCCATGCACATGCACATGCTTCCACAGCAAGCTATTCCCCACACCCCTCTTTGTGGACTCCGCTATCAATTCCCCCACCTGGAAAGCCCCAAAAAAGGCAACACAAAATATTGCCTTAAATAGCTTGGCTTCATATCCCGACGTTGCCACCTCAGGCAAGGCCGCACACAGACCTCTTAACAAGTTATGCGTTACCGGGCGATGCCGATCCGGCCTAACCGTGCTCACTCGCCCCCATCCTTGCATCAACTTCCTAACTAAAAAACCCTCGCCCAATGGGGCCCAGCCCACCGCTTTTGCGAAAAAAAGAAACCCTGCCAAATGCCCTCGTACAGAAGCCTGCAACATGCCCTGCCTCTTTGCACTAATTATATATCCCCCCAATAATTGATCCGGAACCATTCCGCCACTCCACCCCTGCTCATGCAAGAAGTCGACCACCCTCACACATCCTCTGCAATATGCCTCCCAGGTTTTTTCTGCCACCGAGCTGCGCAGCATCTCTCTCATCTCCGCAGGCCATCGCTCCATAAGTTCCAAGGGACCTCCAAGCCCACCGCAGCCGCCTCTGGCGCCCCAGCTTCCGGAAACGATCCCACTGCAAACGTGAAAGAGCATCAGCAATGCCGTTATTATGACCCGGTATATGCCCCGCTCGCAATGTCACATTCCTGCACAAACAGTATAACACAACTTTTCGCATCAATGTTGCCACTTGGCCGCAACGCGGCGTATAATTATTCACCACATTCACAACTGCTTCATTGTCGCACCACCATACTACTTTTTTGTTACTCAACTTACCTGGCCACAACTCCAACGCAACCAACATCGGGAAGAGCTCTAAGAATGTGATATTCTTTAAGAGTCCCTCATCCTTCCATGATGCGGGCCATTTTCCTGCACACCATTCCCCTCCAAAATAAATACCCAAGCCAATGCCTTCCGCCGCATCCGTGAACAACTGCAATTCCTCACTTGAATGCTCTTCCTCCACCAGGACAGCTGACCCATTGAAATCAGTCAAGAAGACATTCCAAACTGACAAGTCCTCGCGCAAGCTCCTGTTAATTCTAATACGGTGATGAGGTTTAGTCACACCCACCGTGGCCAACGCCAAACGCCGTATGAATACTCGACCCATCGGTATGACCCGACATGCAAAATTCAGGGACCCAATCAGAGCTTGCATTTCTTTCAAAGTATACTTTGCAGATACCAGCGCATTCGCTACCAAAACTCTTAGCTTCACCACCTTCTCCGGGGGCAATCGCGCTATCATGTCAACTGAATCCAACTCAATACCCAAAAAGGTTATCCTAGTTGCCGGCCCTTCAGTCTTTTCTTCAGCTAACGGCACCCCCAATTCCCCAGCCATTTCCACAAAACCCTCTAACAAGGCCTTACATTGTGTAGTCGTAGCTGCCCCAACAAACAAAAAATCGTCCAAGTAATGAACAACACTGGCCCAGCCAACACGCCTCACTACAGCCCACTGCAAAAAGGTGCTGAATTTTTGAAAACACGCACAAGACACAGCACAGCCCATGGGCATGCATTTGTCAAAATAATACTCCCCTGCAATTTGGAATCCCAACAGATGAAAGGAAGACGGGTGCACCGGCATCAAGCGAAAAGCGGCCTCGATGTCCACCTTGGCCATCAACGCTTCCCGCCCAGCCTTCCTCACTAGGCCAACAGCTTTGTCAAATGAAGCATAACGGACTGTGCAGCAATCCCGTGGAATGCGATCATTCACCGACTCCCCTTCCGGATAAGACAAATTATGAATTAACCGGAACTTACCCGGCTGCTTCTTTGGAATAACTCCCAACGGAGAAACCACAAAGTTCCTAAATGGGGGCTCCAAAAAAGGGCCCGCTATCCTGCCCAACATCAACTCTCCGTCCAATTTTGCCTTCACCACATCTGCAAAACGACGTACAGAAGGCCTATTCCTCCCAACCCTGGTCCAGACCCCCCCCCCCCCCTGTACTGGAATAACAAACCCATCATGAAAACCCTTAAGCAATACCTCGCCATCCTGTTTTTTAGGATAATGATGCAGCCACTCACTCAATACTCCCACACGCACTGGAGAGGGGGCCATGCCGAACACAGGGCTCTCACTTGACCGATGGCAGCGCGCTCCCCAAGAGTCCCTTTTTAATACATTTTGTGGCTGAGTGCCCTCCTCCGCAGTTCGTACATGCGTGTCGGAACTTGCAATCGGGGAACGGGAAGGAGGACTTGTTGAACCTCCAACATACATCCCCACCTCCCACCCCTTGCTTGTTCGACACCCCAACTCCCCCTGCCTGAAAGGAACGGTTGCCCACCGCATTGGCTCCCCCCATCGATTTCACCGCCCCTCCCCCCCACCTACTATACCCGACCTAATTGACATTTGCTTGAGCCACAAGTTGATATCCTGGCTACCCGAGGACAACAACTTGTTCTCCATTTTATCCCGAAACTTCTCATCGTAATTGAGCCAGGACCACCCTTCATGCATCTGCGACGCCTCTAGAATAGAGTCCGCATAAGACAAAAGCATCCCATATTGTTCCGGGTAACATTTACCCCACACACTCGCCAAACACAAAAAGGCCCTAACCCAATTTACCACTGTCCGCGCCACTTTACGGATCCTCCCCGCCTTTTCATCCTCTTTCCTCTTTTTTTTTACTTTCCACAGAACGCTTACGTCCCTCCAACAGTCGGAAGATGTCAATGTACCGCCTCTTCCGAATCCGCCGCCTCAACTTCTTCGGCACCCCCTCCCACAATTCCGACAATGCTGTAACCACCGCCGACCCCACACCAGAAGGACACTTCTCCCCACTCTTACATCCTTCCGCCGATGAACCTGTGGACGAACTCGAGGACGACGACGTTGACGATTCCGATCTGCGCCTCCGATGGCGAGTATGCCTCCGCTTCCGAGTAGCTTTCCCCGCTTTTTCCAATCGCACCTCCCTCTCACCCCCACCCTCAGGTTCCCTTTGCAACTCACCCATCACTGCCGCCTCCGTAGACTCCGGCACTCGCTGTGGATGCACCTCCCTGGAACTGTCTTCAACCGTGCGCGTCTCACCATCTCCAAGTGCTGCCAATCCATCCGAGGGGCTGCCACGTGCCGGCGTCACCTGCGCTTCTCCACTCACAGTCCTGCCTTGCCGCACTCCACAGCAACTTGTTCCCATGGAAGCCATTGCAGGAACCTGCAGAGACAAAAAGAGGAGAACCGCAGGGGGAACAACCGCAGGCCATGCTGCCTGCCAGGCCCCTGTCCAATCGGCCTTGAAAGATCCTTGCCCACCTCCCATCCAATGCTCTCAGCCTTGCTGCCCCATAACCCCTGCCCCCCCGGACTCCCCAAAAACATCCCACTCCCACCAACCCTTGCAGGAACCCCAAATCCCGCACAATCAGCCACATTCCACGCAGCTCTGCCACCTAGCCCTGTCTCAGGCCCCTCAGCCAACATGTTGGCCATTTCTCCCCCATCCTGCCCCACACCATCATCTCCGTCTGCACACTGCCGCCCTACAGCACCCCCAATACCCCCATCTCCCCTCACTCCTGCATGTGCCCTTGCTTGCCTCCCATGCCCCGCAACAACACGCTGCCAAGCTCCTGAAGGCCCACCCCTCCCGTTGCCAACTAGCCCTGTTGAGCCGACAGCACCTTGCGACCTTCCATGCCCCCTT
Source organism: Ichthyophis bannanicus (assembly GCA_033557465.1). Classification (NCBI taxonomy): domain Eukaryota; kingdom Metazoa; phylum Chordata; class Amphibia; order Gymnophiona; family Ichthyophiidae; genus Ichthyophis; species Ichthyophis bannanicus. The sequence goes on along the minus strand of CM066035.1, from coordinate 154,402,439 downwards.
CCAGCAGGCCCAGCTGATCCAGCCCTTACAGCCCTCCCGGCCTCCTGCTCCCCGAAACTGCCCCTGGCCTCCGCTTTTTCCTGCCCTGCCTCGAGTTTTCTGCCCTGCCCTTCCCTTGCCTCTTTTAAAACTCTCTCCAATACTCCTTTTTCCTCCAGGCATCCTTGTTCCTGTGTCACCCTTCTTTAAGTGCAAGTACTTGTTTTTTTTTTTTTTTTTTTTAAAGTGCCTCGGCCCCCTCTTGCTTGCTTTTTTTTTTTTTATTATTCCCCTCCTCTTATGCCTTACTCAATATCGCATTACCATATGGGCTCCTCACCTCTTTGTTTGCCACGGCCGAGTCCCAGTACCCCCCGACCCTATTGCCGCCGCTCACACCTTCAATCAACAAATGCTCACGATTATACAGACAACAAGTCTCCGTCCCGCTTTCCGCCGAACAGCTGAAGTTTGCCGCCGCAATCTCCGCTGCCGCCTTTGCCCAAAGGATTCAGCCACCTAGCGCCGCACACTCCGTTCGCCGCCCTACTCTTCGGCCATGTGCTGAAGGCGCATCCCAGATGCCTCAGCACATGGCCCTCTTGCCTCCTGTGATTGGCTCATGCCGCGCGCGACCCCGCAGCAGAGCCAATCAATTTAAATAATGCGGCACGCATCATGTCTCTGAGCCAGCCTGCGTCCCAACTCCCCCCCCACGCCGCTTCCCTTTCTACTGGGCAGGGACCCGCGCCGGGCCACGCCACCGGTTAACGGCAGCCTCCGGGACCCTGCCCGCGGCCTTTAACATCTGCCTAATTCACTGTTTGTTAAAGGGTATCTTGGTGGGAGAGGGAGTATCATTTCACCTCAGAGAATAAATACTGTTTCAAAATATAGGAATAGCAAATATCAGAATAACAAACCAAGGGGAAATTTTGCTTGCTAAATAATGACACACTTTTTCCTGTCTGCATTCAATTATAAGTGAACAATCAAGCTTATTTAGCAAAAATCAATGTGTTAATTTTGCAGCATTAATAAACAAATCTATGGATTCTATTGTACATCAACCTTACTGCCTCAAAGTTTGAAGAAAGGACCATTCAATGAGCATTTTTACTACAATCAATCACTTTATGTAACTATTGCTAGGCTATTTGCCTGAGGCTACATTTAAGGTGGCTTTTGATCTATATTATGTTTCTCATTTACTAATTCTTTTTCCAGCATTTCAGAGTCCTAGCAATTAAAGTTCACTGTTTAGTCAATCCAAACCCTAGATATTTAAAAGCTGCAACTTACTCAAAGTGGCACAAGGTCAAAGCTTTGATGCCTATCTTGGTGAGTCTGTCCAATGCATTTCTATTACCAAGCATTACTTTACACAAATCCAAATCCAAGTTTATACATAATCAGCTCTTTCAAGTTGCCAAGAGCTGTAACAATAATAAATAACTTTTGTTCTTTTGGGATAGAGGTACAATTTGCTGACATCTAAGGGACCAATATAACATGCAGTTTTCTCTTTGACATTAATGGTAAAAGCCCTTTAAGGTGTTTTTTTTTAAATTAAAATGTAAAGTTATTCAGTAAATCAGAACAGGATTTTATGTACAGTGTATTAACTGCAATAGTGTTTTGATGAGATATGAATGAAAAGGGTAGAGAGCAGGCTGTAAAGGATATGTCCTGAGTAAGAATGGTGATTTGGGCAATATTTTACTTACTAAAGTAGATCTGCTAATAATTGTTATGGCACATATAAGTAGGTGCTCCAAAAATCTAGCACCTACTTTATGAAAATTAGAAATATGGGCTTTCTCTGGGCAGGGCTGTGGATGAAAACCTCTGCTGATAGTATTATTTATTCAGTCTCTCCGCTACAGCCTTGTCCTCTCTTAGCAAGAGCTGTTGGGTAGGCTAGCTTATCAAGTTGCAAAGGCGCATATGATGCTTTTATATAAAAGGCAGAGCACATGCTTATGTGCATTCACAGCTTGTTATAAAATGACCCTCAATGGTGAATATTTTATAAAGACTCGAACATTAAAACAAACAGCTCCTAATATTCAAGGACCATCAGAACAGAGTAATAGAGAGTAGGTTAGATTCTTATTACTTGTATACAGAGTGGAAGAGTAGCCTAGTGGTTAGGGCAACAGCCAAGAGCTAGAATGACCAGGGTTTAAATTCTAATGGTACACCTTGGGCAAGTCACTTAATCCTCCATTTCTCCAAGTGCAAACTTAGATTGGGAGCCCTTTGGAGTCAGAGAAATGCATGCTTTACCTGAATGTAACTCACCTTGATCTTCCTTTGGAAAGGCATGAGCTAAACACTATAAATATATTGTTTTATTCTCATCATCAGTCCTCCTTATAGTTCATGATTTATCAATAAATACTTTATTTTGAAGCTGATCATCTAGAAACAACCAGTTCCATATTGTCTTAAAAAGACTAAGGACCCGATTTTCAAAGCAGTTACATGGCTAACAGCCCATGTTACCCGTGTAAATGACACCTACATGGGTAGTGCCTTTGGAAAATCCCGGTTAAGTCCCTAACGCGCCCAGATGCTATCCGCTTAACATCGGGGCATGTTGGGGGGCGTTACAGGGCAGAGCGGAGGTGGGGAATGGCACTAAATGAGTAGCAGCGATTTTCGATGCTGTCCACTTAGCTCTCTGTGTCTTAAAGATAGGCGGGGAAATGAAAACCCAGGGTTAAGGGATCAGCGGGAAGGGCTAAGCGGCTATGGCGCTTAGCCCTGCCCAGATGAAAATCAAGCCTTAAATACTTATCTGTTGAAATTCATTATCTATAGTACTGACATTATATCTCATGTTTTGAAAATACTTCTGCTTCAGGTTGCTCTCTTATTTGCTCCCATCTTATTCATGTCATCTCATTCCTTCACTGGCCTGCTTGCATCTGAAACATAAATGATGGCAGTAACATTTAAAACAGCAATCATGGGAATCTAGCATCCAATCACCATTTAACAAAGAAAACCATTCAATATGAATATTTAAACCACACAGAGTGATGACATTTAAATTATATATATAGTATTGTTCATGATAGTTCAGACATCTATCTCAATCGCCACTCTACCAATTTAATTTGCAGCGGTCAATTATAATCATTCTCAGATCATCAACAATGTGCTGCTTGATGATCTAATGTTCAACTAAAGGTGCCAATATAGTCACAGTAGTAATTCTACATCTATACTCATTTAGGAGAAGCCTAATCTTCCATTGGTGTGTCCAACATGAACAAGTGAGCATGGACTTATAATAATATAAATAACATAATCCGTATTACAGCCCATATGAAATTTAGTCTTAAAATGACTCCTGAAATAGGATGACTCCATATAAGATCCTCAATCATATTTTGACACTAATGACAATTGCCACATGAAGCATGAGTCCCATCTTCAGTATTCAAGTTAGAATGAAAATTATCTTGTGTAAAATACTCCCCTATATTTGTTCTTCTTTCATAGGCAATCATCTGGACTTCCTTAAATATAGAGTAGAGGGTAAGAATGTGCCAGTGCTTTAAGATGACATTTATTAGTAAGAATATGATTAATATGTTCTGAAGATTATACATATTTGATTCTCAAATTTGGTGACATATAGGAGCTCTTTTACTAAAGGTTTTAATGTGCATTAAGTGCCCACAGCCTTTTTGTTTCTATAAATGCAATGGTGCATAACGTGCATTAATGAAATTAATGCACATTGACCTTTAGTAAAAGAGCCTCATAGTGTTGGATCATAGGGAATAAATGTTACTCCTATAGCTATCTTGTGGATTTGTTCAAAATATTGTCCTGCAAAACAAAACTAATTCCAATAGAGTACCAATCTGGCCAAATTATTTAGAAATTATGTCTTAATCCTAGGTGGTTCTTGCCACTGATTTGAATCTTTTTCGATAATCTTCAACACTTGCTCCTGTAGAATTTGAGCATATAAAGATGTAAGGCCCGATATTCCAAAGCAATTACACGGTTTACAAACCCGTAAACCGTGTAACTGCCTCTAAGCGGGAAACTTTTTCGATAATCTTCAACACTTGCTTCTGTAGAGTTTGAGTATATAAAGATGTAGGGCCTGATATTCCAAAGCAATTACACGGCTTACAAACCCACAAACTGTGTAACTGCCTCTAAGCTGGTGCTGCTGAATATTCCCAGACACCGCCGCTATATTCCCCGACTCTACATGGGTATCATTGGGGCATTCTGGGAGCATTCTAGGAGCGGTTCCCTGGGATAACTGGTCATTGGCCATATTCAGCCATTGTCTGGTTATCCCTCAATGGCAAAAGTTAGACGCATCAAAAGCTCTCCTAACCTTTGCCGCCAAAGCTAACTGGGCAGTGGCTGAATACCTGGTTAGCTTCCACGCTATGTGGCGCTGTGCAGCAGACTCAAATATTCAATGTCAGTGGCCAGATATAGTCCCGGCATTGAATATCTGGATTAACTCTTCAACAGCAATGGCTAAGTGCTGTACTCATGCTAGCTGCCGCCGCTGAATATGGGGCCCCTAACATCTAAAGCAGAGATACTCAACCCAGTCCTCAGGATATGCCTAATAAGTCAGGATTTCAGGGTAACCACAATTAGTATGCATGAGAGAGATTTGCATGCATTGCCTCCATTGTATACAGATTTGTCTCATGCGTATTCATTGTGGTTATCCTGAAAACCTGACTTCTTATGTATGTCCTGAGGACTGAGTTGAGAACCCCTAATCAAATAATTATCCACATCGGCCTAAATCCTCAAAACACGTGTCAGTCCTAAACATATTATCTGATTTGAGGAAGCTCTGTACTTAAAAATAAATCCACAAATTGGAAGAAGTGCTCTGGCACAGATGGGGGAATATGCAAAGCATTTTAGTCATTTACAGATTTGCTAACCAGTTAAAATACATTGATCCCAATATTCAGCAGCACTAACCGGTTAGTCCCACTGAATATTGCCACAAACCGCATAAAAACATCTGATTGCTATCCACTTAGCAGCGATATTCAGACACTAACAGGATAGTTTCACTGCTAGCCAGATAGCAATGCTGCTGTCCAGAGAACCCGGATTGTTAGTGTTGGAAATTGGAAAGGTTCTGTCAGTGAAAACCCAGGGAGGGAGTAGTAGCCTAGTGGTTGGGGCAAGTTGCCCCAAGCTAGAAGGTCAGGGGTTCAAATCCCACTAGAAGACAGCAACCTTGGGCCAGAAGGATTGGGATTTCTAGTCCCACAGGTGCTCCTTGTAGTCTTGGACAAGCCACTTAACCCTCCATTGCCCATATTCCCTGTAAAATAGTTATCTACAAGCTATAATGCCAAGTTCAATGTAAACCACCTAGGCAGCATATAAGAAGTGTTAAATATTTAAAATAAAATGGCACTGGCTAGGTGCTTTAAATAGCCACCAACGAGCACTGAATAGAGCCTCCATAATGTTTCATTGATACTTCTGAATGTCTTGCTGAATATAATAAATTCTTATGTGCTTTAGGAAGAAAATATATATAAAGAAAATATATATCCCCTTCCCGGGGATCGAGCCACCAGCAGCGGGAGGGGCCGCGAAGCCTTCCCTGCCCAATCGGAGCAGCACAAGGGATTTTAAAGCAGCGCGCCATCGGGCGCAGGCCTCTTCAGACCCCCGCCACCACCAGCAGCTCTCCCCTTCCCGGGGATCGAGCCACCAGCAGCGGGAGGGGCCGCGAAGCCTTCCCTGCCCAATCGGAGCAGCACAAGGGATTTTAAAGCAGCGCGCCATCGGGCGTGCCCGCGCCTGGCGGGCCCGCACCTGAGGGCCTCGCCAGAGGGCCCTTTGGCGTGGCCCTTAGGCGGGGCACGGCAAGAAACACAGATAATCCGTATAAGCACAGCAGTGTCTCGACTGCCTGGCGGGTTTGAAACTAACCTCATCAACATCATCTGAAAAAGATCTCCGTCTTCTTCAAACCTCCAGCTGGAGCGCACCTATGGCAGACCTCGCTCTCACATTGAACCAAGCCACCTATCGATCACAGCAAGTATACCACTTCTAAAACACTGGCTATAAATGAGTCTTCCAGCACACCCAACTAAGCTGATATCAGTATTCTCCTATGGTCACACATATCCTATGATCTGTAGCATCATATACTGTTGTCAGTAGCCTATATAACTTTGTTGATAGTACCTATACCGTTGTCTGTAGCCTATATAACACTGTCAATAGCTTCTTATACTGTATAACATTGTTGATAGTACCTATACTGTTGTCAGTAGCCTAATATATAACACTGTCAATAGCTTCTTATACTGTTGTCAGTAGCATCATATACCGTGTCCATTGCTATACTGTTTTGTGTCTCACTACTGTACTCTCTGTCCTATTGCACTATACTGCTATTGCACTATACTGCAGCATATCTACAGTACTTCGCACACAACAGGAACTCGCAAAATGGCCCTCCAGCTCTTCGCCCTTATCAGCTTTTTCCTACTTACTCACTGGCTCGGAACCTCCCAAGCCCTTTACATATCTCATGGAATTATCCCAATCTTAAATAGCCATGGAAAAAGGTGGTCTGGTCCCCCATACTCCCACCCAGGAAGTGACACCTACACACGCCGCTCCCATTTGATACACATAGCACTCCAGCTGCCCAATACACCCACCCAGGAAGAACCTCCGAACTACCGACCCCTAAGATGTGCCATCATAAATGCGCGTTCTATTCGCAAAAAATGGCCTGTGGTTCTTGAAACAATTTCCCGCTATGACCTAGAGATACTCATGATCACAGAAACCTGGCTATCAGCGGAAGATAACGTTCTCATCAACCAACTTCTACCACCCAATTTCGCCATACACACAAGACATAGAGAAAACAAAAAAGGAGGAGGGGTGCTCATAGTCTCCAAATCGGACCTTAACTTCCACATAACAGATTCCTCTAGCTCAAACAATCTAGACATACTCTCCATTACAAACCAGCAAATCTCCCTCAACCTCTTATACAGGACACCGTCCACGTCTCCAGAGGACCTCCCAACCATTATTGACCTTACTGCCAGCACCCTCAATCCCAATAAACCAAATTGGATAATGGGTGACTTCAATCTCCCATCGTTATCCCAAAACCACGCAATTGCCTTCCTTGGTGCTATGGAAGACCTGGGACTCAAGCAAATTATCAATAAACCCACTCATATAAAGGGAAACATTCTGGATTTGGTATTTGCTCCTCAGACAGTCTTTGAACAAAACCACAACCTACCAACGTCAATCGTTGATGTACCCTGGTCAGACCACAAACTGATCATCTTCCAGATCCCCATCATCAATGAGAAGCTGCACAGAAGCCAAAACATACACAGCACATCACGGACGCCCACAAGAAGATTTAGACCATTTAACAGGGAACACATCTTGGCTGAGACCCAATCACTCCTCAACAAAACCATACCAGACCTCGACGAACTAATCACCTCCTGGAACTCCAATCTGCATGCCATATCACAACCTCCAATTTCCAATAACACAAAGAGGAGAAAAAGAAGCACCGCCCCATGGTTCTCTCCTGAATTGCGATCCTCTCTGACTCAACTCCGCAGACTGGAGCGCCGCTGGCGCAGATCACTTTCAACTGAAGATCAGACCGCCTACCGTACTCACCTCTCCACACACCGTGAAGCAATCACAACCACAATGAAACAATATCACACAGACACCCTAAAGAGATCACTGAATAAACCACGTGACCTCTTCAACCTGGTCAAATCCCTCTCAAAGGAACCTTTCTCCCGAACAACACAGTGAGATTCATCCACAGAAATTCGCTGACTACATGCAATCCAAGATAGTGCAAACTAACAAGGTGTCAACAGTCCCGTTCCAAGAACCAACGAATGCAACCCCACTAAATAACTTCTCTACACCATCCACTAAATGCATCGAAGACACCATAGCATCTCTCAATACCTCCACTGCACAAACGGACCCATGCCCAGCTTTTTGGATTAAGGAGCTACATTGTGCGTTCAGCCCCTTCATTGCAAATCTAATGAACCTCTCATTCACAACAGGGTATTTCCCTGCAGCACTCAAGCAGACTTCCATCAGGCCACTTTTGAAAAACCCCAAGCTAGACCCGCAAAAGGTCGAATCTTATAGGCCTATAGCTAGCATTCCCCTCTTAGCCAAGATAATTGAGAAGGAGGCACAACGGCAAATCCAAGATCATATAGACACCACAGCTCCCCTAGATCACTGCCAACATGGGTTCAGAGAATATCATGGGGTCGAGACCCTACTCACTAACCTATTCAACGACATTATCACAGGCATTAACAACATCCGACAAGGATTTGTACTCGTCTTCTTAGACATCGCTGCGGCGTTCGACTCGGTAAGCCACGAAATTCTCCTCGGACGACTGAAAGAGAAAGGTATCTGCAACAGTGCATTAGAATGGTGTAACTCTTATCTGGATGGAAGATGGCAATATGTGAAGTCCGGTACAGAAGAGTCAAAACGCTTCCATCAAAAGCAAGGTGTGCCTCAAGGTTCCTCATTGTCTTCCCTACTATTTAATATATACATGCAGCCCATCTGCGACATCATAAGATCTTTCAAAGTCAACTGCTTGATATACGCAGATGACATTCTCTTATATATGCCTTTCTCTACAACTCAATTAGACCTGGCACCGTTGGTAGACTGCCTCAATTCGGTCTCAGAGTGGCTCCAATCACAAAACCTTCGCATTCAACATAAAAAAACAGAGGTGCTCTTCATCTCCAAAGACCCCAACTTCACCCCTCCAGCCCACGTCAGTGTCAAGGAAGCTGACCTACAAGCTAAAGAAACAATAAGATACCTTGGAGTTACATTGGACCAACATCTGGATATGAAACATCACATAAATAACATAGTCAAAGCTGTATACTTCAAAATACGCTCGCTTAGGCATATGCGCTCCCTGTTGGACCCGGACGACTTCCGAACCATATACCAAGCGCTAATCCTGCCACACTTCGACTTTGCAAATGCCATATTACAAGGTCTCCCTCAATCCACTCTTAGCCCATTACAGATGGCCATGAATGCCGCAGCAAGAATCCTCTACGGAGCCTCCAGAAGCGACCACGTAACTCCCATTCTTAAACAGCTTCACTGGCTCCCCATCCATGGGAGGATCATCTTTAAAACCCTAGTCCTATCATTCAAGGCAATCAAGGGTATCTCATCCTCCTCACTCACAGATCTGATTCACACTGTACCCCCCAACAGATCCAGAAGAGCAACAGCCGTAAACCTACTGACAACCTCGAAGGCATCGACAAAGTGCAACATGACAACCTCAAACAGAGCCTTCAGCTTCTATGTCCCCAAATGCTGGAACGCTCTACCCTCCGACATAAGGGCCATTACTGACCTACTCCAGTTCAGGAAGGCACTCAAATACCACCTCTTCCTTCAATACTACCCTACCAGCAATTGAACCAGAGGAAGTGACCCACTCATGAACACACCATGCCGTTCTTTATATTATTAAGACTCTATTCTGTTCTATGTAATTATCTCATGTATATAGTTTACCCCGGTTCTCCAAGTTTGTACTCCTGTTCGATGTAAACCAAACAGCTTGTTGTTATGGTCTTTATGTTATAATGTAAACCGCGCTGATGCCGAATAGTGCGGTATATAAGAACTTGTAATAAATAAATAATAAATAAAAGGTACACTTGGATTTCCTTCTGTAAGAAATTCAGCTTCGTTACCTGTAATTTGGTTTTGCTCATAAGTCAGAGATACTAATTTATTAATCATTTCAGTTTATCTGTCAGATCTGTATTAAGTGGTTTGTAAAACTTAGGGGTATGTTTACTAAAGTGTCTTAACGTTGCAGCAGTGGTATTATCACACAATAAGTGACATTAGCACGCAATAATGTAACATTAGCACGCGATAACATTACCTAGCACGCGATAACGCAGCGGTGGCGTTAAGGCACACTAACGCTGTGAAATCCGGCTCTGAAGGGTAGAGTAAGGCTTCCCAGAGGGCGGAGAGAAGGGGTCAATGGGTGGAGAGTGGGAGGGAAGAGGCTCCAGGCACACTAATGCTGTAAAATCTGGGTCTGAACACTAATGCCAGTGAAACCCTCTCATTAAGGCACACTTGCAGGAAAGAGAAACAATTTCAGTCAGCAATGTACAGCAAAGCCAGGGAAACCCAAAAACCTGATAGTAGTGATACATGTGCACGGAACAAAAAGGCAAATAAACACAGAAAATGACCTGAACCACATTTAAAATCCCAATAACCAAGCTGGCCAAAAGTGATATTAATGATAAACATAAAGCAACATCACTGACAAAGCTCAAAAAATAAGATATCATGTTTGGAAGGGTCTATTCTCTGTCCCCCTACAAAGTGAATGATCCCACATTGAAATAGTGCTGATCAGGGTTTATTCACGTCTATATTGGACAGGTTTGTTATGGCGTGCACTTGTGCAGTAACAGCAGGGTGGGCATGTAGGAAAGAGCAACTGTACAGATGATGGGAATGGGATATAGAGGGCTGCAGGTGGCACATGCTGTGGTCCAGCTGGGGCACAGTGCTTATTAGGCAGATGCCTAGGTGACACATAGGAATGCTGAAACTGTAAAGCAGCAAGACAGCAACTGACAAGGGTCCAACATGGGCAAAAGTGTGTCCCACAGTGTCACAGGGGAGATTATCCAGCAGGTACCCCCAAGGGCACATAACATTGGCAAGTGGTGTGGGGGGGAAGTGCGCATGTCCAAGTAGGCACCCCTACCCGATAACACACACCATCGGCAGCTGTCTACCGGCATACTGGATGGCCTGGGACTGCGCACCACCAGCACCACCGGCATAATGGCATGGCAGCATGATGGCGGAGGGGTGCTGGTGGCAGAGGGGGCAGTGGTATCTGCCCACAGCAGACCATGGCCTAGCCCCATTTAGGTGGGTACCATGCACTGAAACAGACAGGGTCTGTCTGACGAAAAGTCATGGTATCCCCAGGGAATGAACTGTCCCTGTGGCAACAGTGTGGTGCAGTACACACTATGCAGTACACGTATGACCTAGATTGGTCACTGTTGGAAACAGGATACTGGGCTTGATGGACCTTGGTCTGACCCAGTATGGCATATCTTATGTTCTTATGTACACAGCCAGTGTGTTCATGGGCAGAAGGTCACAAGTTCAAGTCCCAGTTGTGGCTACTGACAACCCAGTCCCCATATTTTACCCAGTACTAAACCGTGGTAATAAAGACGGGACCTTTATTGCAGATAACATAAACATGCCTGAAACGTCTATATTTTACCCTACTTAGCACAGACACCATAAACATGTGCAATACCTAGAGCGGAATTTCCCAACTGCAGTCCTGGAGGGCCAAACACCATTCAGTTTTCATGCTGTCTCCAATAAATATGCCTGTGCTGCATTTGTATGCACGGCCCCCATGGTATGCAAATGTGCCTCATGCATATTCATTAAGGACAGCATGAAAACCCCAACAATGTTTGGCCCAGCAGGACTGGAGTTGGGAACCTCTGCCCTAGAGCAGCGGCAAACAGGGGCATAAACACCCACACCCAAAGGCTCCACTATCCAAAGCCTCATGGAGAGTCAGGCTGTTGGGCCCTGCGCACAGCAGCATCTCCCAATACTAGCACTTGCATACCTTAGCAATGCTGCCCTAAACTTGGGAATACATTACACATATATCAAAAGGTTGCTATGATTAATGGTAGATAACAATTCCTAAGTTAAGCACAATTTGCTGATAGAGCTGCATCATAGCAACCTTTCTGATATCTGTGGAGTGTGTTTCAGTTTTGGTTTCTGACAGTGTTTACCACCCTGGGGAGTGACCTCAACAGTATTGCGTACCATAGCCATGCCTGCACTGTGCCCAGGACTGGTGTGGTGGCCAGGGTTGCCAAAAGCCTCTGTATTTGCACAATGCTGGCATAGGTGTGGGAGTGTGTGTCTGTCTATCCAGTGTGTTGTGGCTGCCTACACCTTACTCAGCCCACACTGCTTGCACTGTTTCCAGTGTTAGTCTGCCAATGTGCATAATGAGGAGGAAGGTACTGTGGGTATGGCCCGGACAGGGTGGCCTGGGCAGGATGCATCTGCACAGGGCATAGGGCAATGGCTGGGACATTGTAGTGCCCGGCCACCACCTGCACGGACAGGGTGGCCCAGCATGTCTTGCTGGGAGATCACTCTCACCATGACTGAGCAGTGAACACGGCATGGCTAGGTTTCCACATAGTGCGATATAGTATTTCTTTCAAGTGATATTTGTGTGTTCTCTTTTCTGGGGTCCGATCACTGACTTATCTGCTTAGTGTGTGTGCTCACATTCCAGTTTGGGTGCACGCATCTCCTCCAAGAGCACGCACTATGGATTAGCTAACAGACTGTCTGCAGTTAGTATGTGTATGGCTAGAACACCTTGCAGGGTGCAGTGGCTGGAAACTCACTGTGCTTGCTGCTGGAGAATGTCAGATAGAGTTGGGGGCTGCTGAGCATTTCCATGTCTACTGTCTGTCTGCCATTGCCTTATGGATGTGTACAGATCTGCATTGTCTGCGCCTATAGGGTGCCTGTTCCCCAGCAGGACTGGGGTTGATGGTCCCCTCTACTGCCACCATTACAGGGATGCAGAATGTGGATCTGTTGGTGGGAGATCCTGTCCCCCCACCCTGAGCCCCAGAGGGCGGGTTTGGTTGTGCTATATAATCCACCTATGGGTCCAAACACCCCCCCTTACTTTAATCATGTGACTATGGCACCCACACAGAATATGCACTATTCTGGGTGCATCATAGTCCACAAGGACTAGACATGACTGGGAAATACAGACAGACACAGGTGTATCCTAGGTGTGCCTGCAAAGACTACCTATCACACCACCGGCACTGATGGGGACCTTCAGCATAGCCTATCTCAGGTAAGCCAGGTGCTGTGGACCTGGTTCTGGGTGCCCCACCTCGCCCTCAGGGTGAGCACAGTACCCCACACAATGTGACGGTCTGTAGCTACTCTGTGCCAGTAACACACACGGTAAGTTCCCCCTACCAGGCCGAGGTGCTGTGGGGATGCATACCCCATCTTGTGATCATCTGTAGACTGCTGATCTGCATGTGCAGTGCATCATGGGTATGGGTGGGTTAACCCTATCCTGGTAACCACAGCAGGCAGTTTGTGTGGTGACCTGCAGTCCTTCTGTAGCCAGCCAGAGGCTTTTTGTTAGCTATAGAGATGTAGCCCACTGGTTACTTCACTGACTGTGGAGGCAGAGATCATGGGTTTGATCCTCCACAGTGGTGTTATTTGATAGGGCTGTCTGAGGCATTTCCTTTTTTAATTTAAATTAGTGCTGCCATCAAACACACCCTCACAGTGCTGTAACCTTAAGGTGCCTCTTAAGGCACCCTGTAAAGCGCCCTATAAGGCACCTTATAAAGCGCCCTATAAGGCGTCTTATAAGGTGCCCTATAGGGAACATTATAAGGTGCCTTGGCGGACAGTACACTTTATAATGTGCCCTCTGGAGTGCCTTATAGGGTGCCTTATGCAACACCTTAGGTTACGGCACTGTGAGGGTGTGTTTGCTGGCAGCACTAATTTAAATTAAAAAGGAAACTGCCTCAGACAGCTCTGATTTAAAGTAAAGGGTAATGCCTTGGACACCCTTACTCATTAAGCCCACTGGGGCATTGAATTCATGACCCCTGCTTCATCAGTCAATGTATTAACCATTGTGCTACACTTCTGTTGCTGCGTTTGCCGGTCAGTGCGCCTAAGTAAGGCTAACGCGCGTTAACGTGCCACAGCTCCCTCTATCACACGATAACGGACTTTATCGCGTGATAACCTGAAATGCTACCTTAAGATCAGAACACCCACTCCTTTTATGGCATTCTTCACATTATCGCTGGAGCTAACGCCGATAACATTAAGACGGTTTAGTAAACATACCCCTTAGGGTCTCTTAATTGTCTATTAGCTTCACTCATTTATTCTTCTTTAGACATTACAACTGTGGTTCCTCCTTTTTCAATTCATTATTCTGTTGCGGTTGTTACAACACCAATCTTTCTTGTCATGCCAAATTATGTTTCTCCTCTTTGAGGGTATTCTAAAAAGCTTAGTAGTGGTTTGGATGTTTGCAGACATACACATGGATGTCAAAACCATGGACATGTTTCTGTAACCATTCCACAAATACCAATCACATACATCTCCAGTATGGGGACATTCAAGTAAGCACAGGGGTGTGGTGGAGTCATCTGTGGAGAGACAATGGACTTACACATCCCCATTTGATCCCAGAAGCAGTGGAGACATCTGCAGCCATGTGCATGTTTATTCCTGCTCCAGGTATGAATAGTGTCATGGCGCAAGGCAAATAGTGCCTATGGAAATAGATGAAAAGGTGCAGGGCAGTTTTAAAACGGGCAGCTCAAAGCACATGACTAGGGGTTGCTATGGACAACCAACCAAAACACGAGCACCGGGGGTAGGTAAACGCCCCGGAGATGCATTACCTCATAGCTCATTAGAGGAGCAGGAACAGCTGCAGGGACTTGAACTGATGAGGGGCTCAAAGAATGACGCATTTAAAATAGAGTCAGTCTTGAGCAGAAACAGAACTGGAGGAAGAACAGAGGCAGAAACAGGAACACGGAAGAGCAGAACATATGAGAACCAGGATACATACCTGAGAGCTTCTGACGGAGATTCCATCAGCACCTCAGAGGAGTTTGCCCAGGAGGGATTACCCGAGGTTAGTGCTAGAGAGTTGGGCTGCACTGAACCAGAGTCCGGTTGAGGACCCAGAGGGATTCCAGGCAGCCAACGATGAGGAGCTGTGAGAGGGAACTCCCACGAGAGCAGGTACCTGGGGAATAGAAGCTCTTATCCAAAAGAGATTTCCCGGCTGAAAGAAAGACGTCCTGTGAGGGGAAGTGAAAGGGAGAAACGTTTCCAGCTTCCTGGCTGCAAACGTTCAGGCAGAGCTAAGCCTGAAGAAAGGCCAATTCCCTGGAATAGAGGGGCACTGGATTTTACCTGCACTAGTCCTGAGGTGTATGGCCCTCTAGAAGGTAAATCCACATTGCATGGTAACCTGCCTTTCCACGTTAGTAGTGGAGAGAAGAGAAGCCCTTGCCAGGAAGAGGAGGGATTGCTGAACACTGGTACAAGTTACAGCCATATAAGAGATAATAGCAGGGAAGCTCATGAGGCCATGGACTGTGATTTCTGTGGAGAAAACTCAGAGGATTTCCAGATGGACTGTACACTGGTGTTTTCAGATAGGGTGACCTCTTTCTGTTGAAGCATAAAAGAAGCCTGCAAAAGAGAAATCTGTGTAAGGGCACAGATTTCACTCTACAGCCGTTGTAATATAGAAAGCCTGTTTTTCACTTTTGTTTTCCTTAAAGCTGAAAAGAAGCATTTCCTTTGTCATTTGTAGTACCCTTTTGTGTTTTTCCAGAAGCATGGTTTACTTTCCTTTATAATTCCTGTTTGCAAAAGTTCTCCCGGGAAGGGAAATAAATACCTCTTTATAAGCATAGCTACTCGTCCACGATTACACGCTGAAACCAACTAACTACACTAACCAACTAACTAACTACACTAACTAACTAACTACACCAACTAACTACACTAACCAACTAACTACACTAACGCTGAAACCAAGAAATGTTCATGATTCTGTCTTAATTTGTAAATAGTTACCTGTCTTATCCAAGTTATCCCCTGTTATCCAAGTTATTTTTTCCTGTTCAAATGTAAACACAAAATACCATCGGAAATGTGTAAATTCTTTGTTCAATGTAAACCGCGCTGATGCCGAATAGTGCGGTATAGAAGAGACTTTAAATAAATAAATAAATACACTCTTATTGAATAGCTATTGGGACTTCAACTCCCAGGGGGCACCACTAGTCCCTGCTACATAGGAGGAGCCTCACTGAAGCCCCAGGCCTTTCGCCTCCGGGGTAAGTAGGTGGGTGACAATAGGTATCAGTGAAGCTTTTGTTTTCACCTTAAAATATCCAGAGAGTGTAAAATTAAGCAATTAGCTTTAGATTACAAAGTCCCACACCAGGATGTGAACCCTGGCTACCCAGTTCTTAAGTGCACTACTCTAACCATTATGCTTTTAGAATTTTTGGCTCCAAAATGTTTTCCTGGTGACATCTATTTAGACCAGTGGTTCCCAAACCAGTCCTTGGGTACCCCCAGGCCAGTCAGGTTTTCAGGATATCCACAATGAATATGTATGAGATAGATCTGCAAGCACCTCTTCCATTGTATGCAGATCTATCTCGTGCATATTCATTGTGGATACCCTGAAAACCTGACTGGCCTTAGTGTACTAACTGCCAGGGATCATGCTGAGCCCACCTCTGACAGTACAGGCACATTTCCCTTTCAGCTTTAATTTTTTGCCTGTTTTTGCACACACCTTGATGTTGAGATACTGAGATTAAATTGAATGATAAATGTAAACATTAAGAGGCACATTCAAAATGGGATGTCCAAGTATAACCTGGACGTCAAAGCCAGAACGTCTGAAAAGAAAGGCAGGCACCTGCACAATTCCAGAAACGTGAATGTGTCCGATATGCACATGAATCAAATGTCTATATTAGCAGTTCTCAACCCAGTCCTTGGGTATCCCCAGGCCAGTCAGGTTTTCAGAGTATCCACAATGAATATGCATGAGATAGATCTGCATGATCCACCCTATCATTGTGGTAATTTATACCATGGTGTCACAGTGCCCCTCTGGGTCTCTGAGATACCTATTATATCTATCTCTTCATTTAGTTCTATATATTCTAATTCTCCTTTCTTATTTTTTAGACTTCTAATATTTGCACAGAGTCATGTCAAGGTATGCTTGCTTGAATTTTCAACCTTCATAGAAGTTGGCAGGGATAATGTGCAAGCTTTCATCTCTTTTTGTATTTATAGGCACCCGGACTATTATAGGGGCACTTTTACTAAAGGGCGGTAGCTGACAATGCTTATTTTGGCATGTGCTGAATGCACATTGGGACATAAGTTGCCAGCTAACCTGGGGCCATGACAGGTAGTGCATGACGACTTCTGTGATGTATGCCCAACGTGCATTAAGGGCATGAGTTGGTGGGGTTGGGGTGGACAGTGGGTATTGTGTGTTGTGCTAAGTTAACGTGGGGTTCATACTGCATAATAACTGCATTAGTATGGGATCACGTAACGCCACCTCAATAGGAGGTGATAGGTGCATCCACGCTAACACTGCACACATTATGGGATAGGGCTTCACATTAACTAGCAGGGAAATGTTTTCCATATTCCTGACAGTTAAAGTCCCTTTCTATTGGGATGCCTTAATTTCCCTGTGTTGATGGTATTCTTCATGGATACCTTACTCCAAACAATGTGCTCCTGAGCAACTGTTGGCTATCCTCCAGGTTCTAGTTTAAAAGCTGCTCTATCTCCTTTCTAAACACTAGCCCCAGCAGCCTGCTACCACCGCTG
The DNA here is from genome assembly GCA_033557465.1 of Ichthyophis bannanicus. Taxonomy (NCBI): domain Eukaryota; kingdom Metazoa; phylum Chordata; class Amphibia; order Gymnophiona; family Ichthyophiidae; genus Ichthyophis; species Ichthyophis bannanicus. Next base: position 154,384,835 of record CM066035.1, on the reverse strand, counting down.
TTAAGGTGAAGCCCATTTCTGAGGAATAGGCTACCCCTCTCCCAGAATATAGCCCAGCTGGTAAGAAATCTAAAACCTTCCTTTCTGCACCATTATCTCATCCACACATTGAGACTCTGGAGCTCAGTTGTCTCTTGGGTCCTGCATATGGAACAGGAAGAATTTTTGAGAATGCTACCCTGGAGCTCCTGGATTTAAACTGTCTGCCTACAAGCCTACATTTGGCTTCCAAACCAGTTAGCGCTGATTGGTAAACATGCACTTAAACCTGTTAATGGCTACATCCATCACCTCCTATGGAACTAATTGAGAGGGTGGACTCATCAGATATATCAATACCTGGGAGGTTCTTAGAGAAAAATAACATTAATTGCAATTTATGCATAACTGTTAGTATAAATCCTAATCCTAAATCAATGACAGAAAGTAGCAAATTCAATAATTCTACATCAGATAGACTATTTATTTAAAAGTTTAAATAAATTTAATTTTAAAGTTTAAATACCTTTAATTTGTATGGAACATTCAAAGCAGTTTATCACCACATAAAAAAAAGAAATTAAAACACAATATAAACATAACACTAATGATTTGACATAACAATTGATTCTGTTGCCATCAACATACCACCCATGACCCCCAAACTACCTACGAATTGAAGTAAAAAAGTTTTCAACATCCAGCGAAAGCTAACCTCATTCTGCTACTGCCTCAACCTACCAGACAACTTATTCCACCATACAGGGCCACTATGGCAAAAGCTCTCCCCATTATCTGCTCCATGTGCACTACCAAAAATGCACTCTGACCACACTGCAAGGTCCTTTCTGGCTAATACCACTGCAGAAGCCCATGCAAATAAATTTGGCAATCTTCCTGTAGAAACCTGACATCACAGTTGATTTCTGTAAGTCTTATAAATGTAACAAATCCACTAGAAAATTAAAAATCAAGAAATTTAAGAGAGATGAGAAAGATTATGTTAATGAAAATACATACAGTATATCCATGGTTGATAAAATCAAAACAGAAAAAGTTAAGGTAATGATTATCTTTTAAAGAATTCTCTAGTTAATTAGATTGGAATAGTTAGGAATACAAATTAGAGTGAATTGATAATAGATATGAGCACATTGATTTTGTAGATAATCAAAGACAAGAGTGGAAACATGGCAGAGGACAAGGACACCCGTTCAGACAGAGGGATCACGATTCAGAAGGCTCAGTAACCAGATCACAGACCTACAGGAATCAACGGCGATCAAATCAATTAATGAGAATTATCAAATATGCTCATTTCTATTCTGGACTCATACAAAGGCATTAGGAGTCTTTAGCTTGGCCCTGCGCACAATTAATTTTTAGAATCCTAGTGCCCCTCTCAAAGATTTTGGTTATTAAATTGTAAGCATCTCTATCCTATCCCTCCCAAAACAATCCTATAAAAATGCATACTTGGACATCACACTTTTAACTATTAAACTTTATTTTCCAAATATATGCATAATGAGGGAGATTTCACAAAGTTGTTTACGAGGGTAAATTTGCATATTGCACATTCTTCCTAGAGGTAAAGGAATGCACTAATGACCCTTTGGGACATGTTTACTAAAGGTTAATGTGCATTAATGAAATTAATGTGCGTTAAGTGCCAATGTATCCATAGAAATATAAGGGTTCTGGGCACTTAATGTGCGTTAACTTTATTAGCGTTCGTTAAATCTTAGTAAACATGCTCTTTGGAGTTGTGTGGCTGCCTGAACTGATTGCTTTGACTGTAGGTACTCTTTGCTGCCCCCCCCCCCCCCCCGCCTCCAAGAAACTGCTGCCCTAAGTGAATTCTTAGATTACTTATCACTTAAGCCAGTCTCATTTCTGTCACTGATTTCGGTTTAGGATTTATATCAATGGTTAAATCTGATGAATTTAAATTTAGGATTTATTTTAAAAAATGTAACTTACAGATACAATTAAAGTAAAAAAAAAAAAAAAATCCCCCCACACACTTAGGGGTATGTTTACTAAACCGTCTTAATGTTACCGGTGTTAGTTGCAGTCTTACTGTGACGAATGCCATATAAGGTAGTGGGCGTTCCGGTCTTAAGGTAGCATTTCGGGTTATCGCGCGATAAAGTCAGTTATCGCGTGATAGAGGGAGCCATGGCACGTTAACGTGCGTTAGCCTTAAATTAGGTGCGCTGACCTGTAAACACAGCAACAGAGGTGTAGCACAAATGGTTAATGCATTGACTGATGAAACAGGGGTCATGAGTTCAATCCCCCAGTGGGCTTAATGAGTAAGGCTGTCTGAGGCATTAACCATTACTTTGTGCTATCTGAGGCATTTTCTTTTTTATTTTAAAGTAGTGATGCCATCAAACACATCCTCACAGTGCCGTAACCTAAGGTTCCGCATAAGGCGCTCTATAAGCCACTCCAGAGGGCACATTATAAAGTGCACTGTCTGCCAAGGCACCTTATAATGTTCCCTATAGAGCACCTTATAAGGCGCTTTATAGAGCGCCTTATGAGGCACCTTAAGGTTACAGCACTGTGAGGGTGTTTTTGCTGGCAGCACTAATTTAAATTAAAAAAGGAAATGCCTCAGACAGCACTACCAAATAACACCACTGTAGAATCAAACCCATGACCTCTGTCTCTACAGTCAGTGAAGTAACCAGTGGGCTACAGCTCTATAACTGCTAACAAGCCCCTGGTTGGCTACAGAAGGACTGCAGGTCACCACACAAACTTTCTGCTGTGGTTACCAGGATAGGGTTAACCCACCCATACCCATGATGCACTGCACATGCAGATCAGCAGTCTACAGATGATCACAAGATGGGGTATGTACCTCCACAGCACCTCGGCCTGGTAGGGGGAACTGAGCATGCGTGTTACTGGTACAAAGTAGCTACAGACCGTCACATTGTGCAGGTACTGTGCTCACCCTAAGGGCGAGGTGGGGTGCCCAGAACCAGGTCCGCAGCACCTGGCTTCACTGAGATAGACTATGCTGCAGGTAGACTTCAGTGCCAGTGTGTGATAGGTAGTCCTTGCAGACCCACCTAGGATACACTTGTGTCCATCTGTATTTCCCAGTCACATCTAGTCCTTGTGGACTATGATGCACCCAGAATAGTGCATATGCTGTGTGGGTGCCATGGTCACATGATTTAAGTGAAAAGGGGGGGGGGGGTGTTTGGACCCATAAGTGGATTATGTAGCACCACCCAACCCACCTTCTGGGGCTTAGGGTGGGGGACAGGATCTCCCACCAGCAGATCCACATTCTACATCCCTGCAATGGAGGGGACCATCAACCCCTGTCCTTCTGGGGAACAGGCACCCTACAGGGCAGTCAATGCAGATCGGTATGCATCCATAAAGCAATGGCAGACAGACAGAAAGCCTGGAAATGCTCAGCTGCCCCCCACCCAACATTCTCCAGCCACTGCACAGTGTTCCAGCCATACACATACTAACTGCAGACAGTCTGCTAGCTAGTCCATAATGCATGTTCCAGGAGGAGATATGTGCACCCAAAACGGGAATGTGAGCACACACACCAAGCTGATAAGTCAGTGATTAGGCCCCAGAAAAGAGAACCCACAAATATCACTTGCGAGAAACACTATATGGTACTATGGAGGAACCTAGCCATGCCGTGCTCACTGCTCAGTCAGGGTGAGAGTGATCTTCCAGCATGAAATGCTGTGGCCACCCTGTCCATGCAGGTGGTGGTTGGGCACTACAATGTCCCAGCCATTGTCCTACACCCTGTGCAATTGCATCCTGCTAGGCCGCCCTGTCTGGCCCATACCCACAGTGCCTTGCTCCTCATTATGCATATTGGCAGGCTTACACTGGAGACAGTGTGTGCTGAGTAAGGTGTGGGCAGCCACAACACACTTGATAGACAGACACACACTCCCACACCTATGCCAGCATTGTGCAAATATAGAGACTTTTGGCAACCCTGGCCACCACACCAGTCCTGGGCACGGTGCAGGCATGGCTATGGTACACAATACTGTTGAGGTCACTCTCCAGGGTGGTAAACACTATCAGAAACCAAAACTGAAACACACTCCACAGATATCAGAAAGGTTGCTATGATGCAGCTCTATCAGCAAATTGTGCTTAACTTAGGAATTGCTATCTGCCATTAATCATAGCAACCTTTTGATATACGTGTAATGTATTCCCAAGTTTAGGGTGGCCTTGCTAAGGTATGCAACTGCTAGTATTGGGAGATGCTGCTGCGCGCAGGGCCCAACAGCCTGACTCTCCATGAGGCTTTGGATAGTGGAGCCTGTGGGTGTGGGTGTGGGTGTTTATATACCTGTTGGCCGCTGCACTAGGGCAGAGGTTCCCAACTCCGGTCCTGGTGGGCCAAATACTGTTCAGGTTTTCATGCTGTCCCTAATGAATATGCATGAGATACATTTGCATACAATGGGGGCAGCGCATGCTAATGCAGCACAGGCATAGTTATTAGGGACAACATGAAACCTGAATGGTGTTTGGCCCTCCAGGAATGCATTTGGGAAAGTCTGCTCTAGGGACTGCACATGTTTATGGTGTCTGTGCTCTGTAGGGTAAAATATAGGCGTTTTAGGCATGTTCATTTTATCTGCAATAAAGGTTCTGTCTTTATTACCATGGTTTAGTACTGGGTAAAATATGGGGTAAGGGTTGGCAGTAACCACAGCTGGGACTTGAACTTGTGACTGCTTGCTCCTGAACATACTGTCTATGTGTACTGCACCACACTGGTGCCACAGGGACAGTTCATTCTCTGGGGATGCCATGACTGTTTGTCAGACAGACCCTGTCTGTTGCATTGCATAGCACCCACCTAATCGGGGCTAGGCCATGGTCTGCTGTGGGCAGATGCCACTGCCCCCTCTGCCACCAGCACCCCTCCGCCACCATGCTGCGATGACATTATGCCAGTGGTGCCAGTGGTGCGCAGTCCCAGGCCATCCAGTGTGTCAGTAGGCAGCTGCCTATGGTGTGGGTTCTCGGGTAGGGGTGCCTACATGGACATGCGCGCTTCCACCCCCCCACCCCCGCACCGCCTGCCAATGTTCTGTGCCCTTGGGGGTACCTGCTGGATAATATCCCCTGTGACACTGTGGGACACACACTCATGCCCATGTTGGACCCTCGTCCGTTGCTGTCTTGCTGCTTTACAGTTTCGGCATCCCTATGTGCCACCTAGGCATCTGCCTAATCTGCACTGTGCCCCAGCTGCACCACAGCATGTGCCGCCTGCAGCCCTCTGTATCCCATTTCTAGCAACTGTACAGTTGCCCTTTCCTACATGCCCACCCTGCTGTTGCGGAACATGTGCAAACCATAACAAACCTGCCCAATATATGGGGAAAACCCTGATCACAGCTATTTCAATGTGGGATCATTCACCTTGTAGGGGGACAGAGCATAGACCCTTCTAAACATGATATCTTTTTTTTTATGCTTTGTCAGTAGTGTTTCTTTTTGTTTCTCATTAATATCACTATTGTCCAGCTTGGTTATTGGAATTTTAAATGTGGTTCAGGTCATTTTCTATGTTTATTTGCCTTTTTGTTCCGTGCACGTGTATCACTACTATCACGTTTTTGGGTTTCCCTGGCTTTGCTGTACATTGCTGACGGAAATGGTTTCTCTTTCCTGCAAATGTGCCTTAACACAAGGGTTTCACTGGAGTTAGTGTTCAGACCCGGATTCCACAGCATTAGTGTGCCTGGAGCCTCTTCACTCCCACTCTCCACCCATTGACCCCTTCTCTCCGTCCTCTGGGAAGCCTCATTCTGCCCTTCAGAGCCAGATTTCACAGCGTTAGGGTGCCTTAACGCTGCAGCTGCGTTATCGTGTGATAAGTGACGTTATTGCATCATAATTTAACATTATTATGCGATGATATCACTTATCGCACAATAATACCGCTGCTGTGCCGTTTGCGCCGTTTAGTAAACATACCCCTTAGAAAGTCAGTTTGGAGACACTGAGATCAAACTGAATTTGGATGAAATTTTTGGTTTTTGAATTAAATGGACTAAATAATGGGGGTCATATGATGTTGTTAATAAGCATGTTGAAACAGTGCTTCACTGTGATCCATTTAATAAATATGTTATTATATTCACAACTAGTATTTTTAATATCGTTAAAAGAGAAATATTAAAAATGAAATAGTCCCATTATTGAAATGGAATGGTTGACCATCTTTTTGCTGCTATGATTATAAATTGGTTTTGAATCATTTGGAGGCTCCTCGCTATTCATTAATTTATTTGATTACTACATTTCCTAAAAAATGCCACAGTAGTTTGCAATACACAGATTTCTTTCTTTATTTTTATTTATTGAACTAGATTTCTATACCACCTTATCCTTTAATCAAAGAGGTCTACATTACAACTCAAACTTAAACTGGATACAGAGAACAAGGATCAAAGGCTGGCATGCAGGGTACTTAAGGTATATAACCTATTTACAGTTGGCTTGACATTTATTTATTTACATTATGGCAGATTATCAGAAAGCAGTTTGAATGGTCTGACAATTTTGAGGCAGGAGAGACCTGTGCAATTGCTGGGCTATGTAATGCTTCCGTAATGTTCCATGAACAGAAGAGTTTCTTTCTAAAATCTCTGATATCTCCAGAAGCTCTCATTTCATCAGGGAGGGTGTTCCATAAGTGGGGAGTGGCTAGGGAAAGGGCTCTTTTGGAAGTGTTTTTTTTTTTTGCTTTTCTGGTAATCCATGGGCACATTGATCATGTACTTGTTGCAGTTTCACCTGGGGCAGGTGCCTGTGTCTCTTAGGACCAGTTTCTCTAGGATATCTGTTGAAGATTAGTGCAGAATTTTTAAAATGTTCAATATCACCTTGAATTTAGCGCAAGCTTGGATTGGGAGCCAGTTCAGCTGGCATAATACAGGTATGATGTGGTCTTGATTGTCCCAATGATGATGCAAGCTGTTGTGTTCTGCACCAGCTGCAGAGGATGCATGGACTGCTTTGAGAGTCCTTGGTAGATTGAATTGCCATAATCCAATATAGGGGCGATGATAGCTTGGCATATTGTCCAGAAATGTTCTTGGTTTAGGAGTGGTTTTAGTTTCCTGATGAGTTTTAGCCTATGATTTGCTTTTGCAGCAGTTTTGTTTATGTGTGATTGGAGGCTGAGGTTTTTGTACAGGATGATTCCTAGCAGTGGGTGGAAATTGGTGTTTCTGGTGATGTACAGTGCTTCAGTTTTGCTGTAGTTTAGAGTGAAGTTGTTGTTGCTGAGCCAGATGGTTACATTTTACAGGCATTGGGTTATGGCAGTGAGGTTTGGTGCCTCTGGGTTGATTGGGATGTATAGCCATAGAACGAGAAATAAGCAGGAAGGAATTTATTTACATTCTCTTATATACCATGCTATTCTGCCTCAGTGCAGTTTACATTGAACAACTGAAATTACATTGAACAGGGCATTATAACTTGGAGATAACTATTTTACAGGGAACATGGGCTATGGAGGGTTAAGTGGCTTGCCCAAGACCACAAGGAGCACCTGTGGGACTGGAAACCCCAGTCCTTCCAGCCCAAGGTTGCTGTCCTCTAGTGGGATTTGAACCCCAGACCTTCTGGCCTGAAGTACCTTGCCCCAATCACTAGGCCACTCCTCCACTCCAGAATAGGAATAGAAAAAGAGGCCCTCTAGTTACCAAAGAAATATGGGTCTGATATTCAGTTGAGCGGGCTATGTGCACTATGGCACATAGCCCAGCCCGCCAACCCTTGTCTCCGGATATTCAATGCCGGAGTCATATGAAACCCCGGCATTGAATATCTGGGGATCATTGCACATGCTGGAAGCTGCAGTAGCTAACCAGGCAGCAGTGATATGGCATTCTGCCCTGTTAGCTCCTGCACCTTAAAGATACGCAAGGGTTTTCCTTGCCTATCTTTTAGAAGCAGGTTGTTAAACAGGAAGCATGCAATATCGCTGGTTAGCAACAGTCTCCGCTTCCACTCCACCCTGAAATGCCCTCAACATGCCCCGATGCGAATTGCATAGCGTTGAGGCTAGAAGGGGATATTCAAAGGCACTAACTGTGTAAGTGCCATTGAATATCCTAATTAAAGATATTGACGTGGTTTAATGGGCTGTAAACCATGTAAATACTTTTCGTATATAGGGCCCATGGAGAATTTAATCTACGTACAGTACGAAGGCTAACGTTTTGCATCTACATGCTAAAATTTAGTGCATTTTGCGCTAGGTGACTTTGGAAGATTAGGGTTGGTGAGTATTTAAGCCAGATACGCCAAATGGATAAAGCAGGATTTATTCATAAAGTTCAAAGAAAAATGAACTTCATTTACTGGGAGGCACATTGCACAATGGGACATCCAAGTGCAATCTGGGATGTCAAAGCTAGAATGTCTGAAAAAAAAAGCAGGCACGTGCAAGTTCAGGTACAATTTTGGAAACGTGGACATACCCGATATGCATTTATATTAAATGTCTATATAGACATCCCCAGTATACCGTTTCAGAACCAAGATGTCTAATAGAATGATGGTTAGGGTAGTGTTTTACTAGCAGAATGGTTCACTCTGGGCCTGTGTGGGCCTTTGTGATCTAAGGCTACTCACTTAATTCTCAATGTTCTCTATAATCTCAGGATGTTTCAAGGTGAAAACAAGCATTTTTTTATGGCTATTTTTATTTATATTCTCTCATATACCACACTATTCTGCATCACTATGGTTTACATTGAACAGGGCATTATAACTTAGAGATAACTATTTTACAGGGAACATGGGCTATGGAGGGTTAGGTGGCTTGCCCAAGACCACAAGGAGCACCTGTGGGACTGGAAACCCCAGTCTTTCTGGTCCAAGATTGCTGTCCTCTAGTGGGATTTGAACCCCCCAAGCTTCTGGCCTGAAGTACCTTGCCCCAACCACTAGGCCACTCCTCCACTCCATTCATGCCTGTAGCAGATATAAACATCAATGTACCTGTAGACGGTTCCGAGATCGAACAGGTGATGTATAAGTGCATTGCCACTCCCTAGTCATGTCCCTGCAAACATCATTTGTGGAATGGCTACAGAGATGTCTAAATCATAACTAAACTTTTTAAAATGACCCTTATAGTCTTACATGCCCTTGAATTAGGACTATATGATCAGCTTCCAGATTGCCCCTTGATTCCAGTAGAAATGATGATATATATCTTACACTGGTATTTATAAAGCCTGAGATTGAACCAGTATACTGGGAAAAAGGGACCAGCCTCCAACTTTCCCCCTCCCCTTCACCTCCACCTCATATCAAAGTCTAATAAAAATGATTCGCAGAGGTTTTCCTTCAGCCATCTAATTCGCTTTGTTTCAGGGGAAAGGGATCAGACACCAGCCTACCCCTAGAGCTCAGAACAAGATGCTCTTGCTGTAAAGACAGAGAACTATAACTCTCTGAGTAATGCAGCATCAGAATTATCTCTAGACGCTATCAGAAGACCTTTTAAACAGTATTACCAAGTATAGATTATGGTTTTTCCTCCAGAACAGAGGTTCAGTATTTCAGCTCTCTTCTGGAGCAGAGAGGTAGGATGTAGTTGCAGTAATGTCAGGTTCAGGGTCTCCCTTCCTGGACATTCAGCATCACTTGAAAGCAATGCTACAAATACGTTTTGAGCATATTGGTACAGAAATCAGTTTACCTTATACAAATGACAGAGACAGATGATACCTTATAGACTCACCAATTTATTTAGGCATGAGCTTTAAAGGACACGATTCTACTTTATCAGAGCAGAGGTACATGATTCTATTTGCTTCTCTGGAACAAAGAGTTAGGCAGGGACAATGGAATACCTTTTTGGTTGGAGGGGCCAAACAAACCAATCTCCAGCCCTGCCCCCAAGTCCCCTAATGCTGATGCTGTTGTGGACAAAATATTGGTGGCCCATGGCCACGGCTAGCCCTAGAATTGGTCCAAAGTATTAGAGGCAAATCTCAAGCTTTATACCCCCTCTGGTTGTCAAAATTTATTATTTAGCTTTTGAATGACCTGTTTTTGCTGCCCCCCCCTCCCCCAGAGGTTGCTGCCCTAGGCGACTGCCTAGTTTACGTAGTCGTTGGCCAGTCCTGCCCACGGCCCCTGTGGCCCACTCCATACTATTGCCTATGGAGTTAGAGATAACATCCAATCACTCATACAGTTAGTGATTTCACTGCTTGTTGCAGTACTTCAGGTTTCTCTCTGCAGCCTCAGTATCCTCATTCTTCAACTGTTCAAGTCTCTATATAGAAGATTTTCCACTGCATAATACAAATCTTGGACTGAAGCAACCACAATGTGCTGATACAGTAAAAGAGGTTTGCATCTTGGGCATGCCATTCCAGCGGTGTTGTAACATGAATGCATGCTAACCTTTTAACGGCTTGGACTCCTTTGTTGTGATCTTTGGCACATATACTTCTCTGTTACCATGTGTTCTCTGTAACTTGTTGGTTTTAATGTAAACCACTTTGATTTATTGAAAAGCGGTATATAAGAATGAATGAATGAATAAATAAATAGAACCCTATGAGTTTAACCAAATTGGTAGAACACGGATAATTCACCTACATGTATTATTCAGTTTCACTTGCTTCATCCAATATTACCTGCATTGAGGTCAGTTTTCAAAGGGATCAAACTCACTAATAAGGGCTTAACTAGCTAGATCAAAGCTAATGAGAAGTGATCAAACTGACTCAGCTTTAGCCACCTAAATTTCACTGGATGGCTAAAAGTCAGTCAAATATTCAGCAAGCTCAGGTCAATAGGAAAGTTTCTATGTTGATGACCAACCATGCCATTGCCAATTCACAGATTAAAGTCTCATTCACAAGTAGTGCTCTTTCATTTTGTATATGGAGACTTCAATTTAAGCACGCTCCAGATAATATCCTTTCAGAATATTTTAACATGCAAAATAAAGCCTTATTACACAACATGCTATTTTAGTGCATGCAAAACAGCCTTAATGTGAATTCTAACCTGTATTGCCTTCACCAATAAAGTTTTATACCTTCACATTTAAATATTGCTTTATTTATAAATTCAGTTGTGCCAAATGAGTTAACACTTCCAACTCTTCCTTAAAATGTAGTTCAATGAATATGTGCAATCTTCTTCTGGTATTGCCAGTTTTCATGCAGTTTTCTTTCATTTAATTAAATAATGCAATTGCATGCTAGGTACTAATGCCAAGATGCCTTAGGATGTCAGTGAATGAAAATTGTGTTGGGACTGTGGAACACATAAAAGCTTCTCATTACAGACTAAGAAAGCTGGATCCTTATCATTCATAATTTTCATGCCTTTATGAGCAAAGAGATCTTTTCAAAGGTAGAACTGCCATTCTCTTCACAAGGGAGTTTCATATCAGCATTCCAATTCTAACAAGCATGCCCAGAATACATAGTGCATTCATTACTCTTATAAATACAAGCTCTCTTTGGTTGAGAAGTTGCTGAGTTGGAAAAAGGATATAATATATATTTTACAGAGACCTGTCTTCCTAACAAACCACTTCCAGGCTTTATAGATTTGCTGCCACTTAGAATACATATATTTAACAAATTGAATTATACCAGGAATTATTTGGAAGCTTGACCCCTTAAGGCAGCACAGAAGGACTACTGGTTCTAGAAGTCAGAGACTACTGTGAGTCTATCGCTAGATGTCAGAACATGTTCAACCTGAAAGGCAACTGGACAGGAACATTCAGGAATTGCTCTTATCCCACTATACCACAATGGAAATCCTTGGTTAAGTTCTTGGTGGTTTTGGGATGGCTGCCTCTAAAGGGGATGGGGGAGGATGATGGTGCCGGTACCTGAGGGAATTATATGGTGGGAAGTGATGCTAACACTTGGAAGTGGGGAAAGGAAGGTGGAGGAAGTAATATTAGTACTTAAGGGTAGGGATTGGAGGGTGGGAGAGTGATTCTGACACTTGGGAGCAGGATCATAGGGTGGGATAATGCTCAAGCTGATTATGAGGGGTAGGATGGGAATTAGGATGCTGATGGGGGGGGATCGTGGTTTTTTTTCTTTTCAATATTGGCTGGGTGATTTGCTGCTGATGGTCTGATGTATAATGCCTCCTCTCAGGGGGAGGGCACCCACACTATCTGTAGTAGACATATGCATTACTTTTCATACAAATTGGTAATCAAGATTTTAGGTTCATCGTCCAACTAATCAACAGCACATGCTTGGAAAAAAGTCCTGAATTACCATTAGTTACAGTTACAGTTTCAGTTTATTTGATATACTGCATATGGCCGAGGCAGCTAGGTGGTTAACAAAATAAAACATTAAAATATAAATAAAATCAAATAAATTGACAAGTGAGAGGGTGGGTTACAAAGGACAAAAGGCAGGAGGCTGGATAGAGGATGGGAGGCTTAGGTTACAACTTCAGCACGTGTCATATAACAGAAACACGTAAGGGATAGGGAGGACAAAGACAAGACAGTGGCTAATGCCTCTCCTTAGCCAATCAGGTGAGAGATGGAAAAATCAGGAGAAGACTGTGGTGGGGAAGGCAAGAGCAATTGAGATTGGAATCAAGAAAAAGAAGGTTGGTTGCAGAGGGACAGCCGCAGGAGCAAAGAGCAGTGTTTGTCTTCTCTCCCGCAGCTGTGATAAAAAAGAGCTCACTGGTGTGCTGAGTGCCAGGAGATCAAATGGGGGCAGGTGATCTCCCAGCACTCAGCGCACCAGCAAGCTCCTTTTTATCACGGCCACGGTTATATTGTAGGCACTACAATTAGAATGATAATCGTGCTCACAAAGTATACACACTTCATAATATAAAAAGACTCGTAAACAATGCAAGCAAGGAAAACACCTACCCCAGTTTTAATCGTATTGTGTACTAACTTATCTCATGAATTTTTTCAGCGTTCTCGTGCTGGCCAAATGTTCTGGTTCAACTCACTTCATCCATCGAATTCCAAAAACCGCCAGCTAGCTAGAACGCCGCGCATGCGTACACACTTTAAATACTTCTTTGGCCACACCATCTTCCTCTTCTATTGGTGGAAACTTAGGGGCTTGTTTACAAAGCCGCGGTAGTGGTTCGCGATCGCGATCGCAGCCGCGGCCCCATTGAAATCAATGGGGCCGCGGCTCCGATTACGATCGCAAACCGCTACCGCGGCTTTGTAAACAAGCCCCTTAGTTACCTAAAACTCTGTATAATCTTCACGTCGAAGTAAACAACTGTTAGTAGTATGGATGGTCATGTACATGCTTCCCATTCAATGTGAGCATTCAAGCCCCCGGGGGTTACTGATTGTAATTTATGGATCCATCGTTGTTCATGCCATACTAAAGTCTGTTCTCTAGACTTCCCCTTTGGCCTGTCGTGATTTGAGAAATACAAAAACATCGAAGCTCATCAAATGAATGATTGTGATCAAGGCAATGTTCTACAATAGGAGCTTCAAGTCATCTGCATTTTAATTTACTTTTATGCTCGCTAATACGTACTTTAAATTCTCTTATGGTTTTTCCCACATACAAAAGCCCACAAGGGCATTGGATACAATATACTACGTGTGTTGACGTGCACGAAGTGTAACAGCCTATCCGATAGGCTATGCCATGGTAGAAAAACTCATCTACTTCTAAAGTGATACTGCAAATGGCACAGTCCCCACACTTTCTGTGTCCTAATTGAGCTGGTTCAATCGGTGCTTGCAAAGATTTCAGAACAGCAGGGCTCAACAAATCTTTCAAATTATGGCTCCGTTGCCATACACAGCGAACATGTTTATTTTCCAAACAAGGGATGCTGTGCAATACGTTGGCATGTCGTTTAATAACACAGGTACACTAAAAAAATTTTTTTTTAAACTGCCTCTAATGTTTCGATTGATTTTTACGTTTTTTGGTGCGCTGAATCCAAATCTGGTAACCAATTTGCTCCATCACGTACAGATTTTTTGCTACATTGGGTTAGCAGTTTGAGGTGAACGTTTCAGATTGAGTGCGATCGAGATAAAAGTTTCTTGGATGAATTCTTTATACTAATTGTTTAGTAGTAATTCAAATAAGAATAAAGAAAATTGTAACAAGGCAGCACATAAGAATAGAGTAATGTCAACAAAACACACTGTGATGGTAGCAAAATTGTCTGCACTTAAAACAGCCACATACATGTGCACAAACATTGAGCATATAAGAGCGAGGTTAGACACAAAGCAAAGCAAAGAAATGTGCAAAAAATGTTGTACAGGTATGTATGTAAGAATAGAAAACGCAAACCGCACCATTGCAATACATGAAGACAAACACCTGATGGTGTGAAAATAAAATTCTAATAAATGAGATCCGACACTGTGGTAATAACTAGCAAATTTTTATTTCAAAGTTTAGTAAAAACACAATATTTGTCAACACAGTTTAGATTTTAAAGTCATTCTTGGGTCAATCAATCTCCTGGTGGGCCCGTTTCTTCTTCCCCCGAATGCTTCTCTTGGTGAGCTGCTTGGCGTATTTTTCATCTGGGGTTTCCCGCAGCAGCAACCAGCAGAAATCAGCCATCATAGTAGTGTTCCATCTTCCTTGGTACCTTTTCTCTGCGTCCTTGATGTCCTGGTGAAACCTTTCACCTTGTTCTTCACTGTACGCCCCCACGTTTTCGGGAAAGTAGTTCACATGGGAGTGCAAGAAATGGACTTTCAGGCTCATGTTACAGCCTTGTTCTTTGAAGGCATTGAGCATCCTGGCAACAATATCCTTATAGTTCTCATCCCGCCTGTTCCCCAAGAATTTGAGAACAACATCCTTGAAGGAATCCCAGGCTTCTTTTTCCTTCTCAGACATCGTTTCAGCGAATGCTCCATCTGAAATGAGTTTCCTTATATCAGGGCCAACAAACACTCCTTCCTTTAGCTTTGCTTCAGAAAGTCGGGGGAACTTTGAGCAAAGGTACCGAAAGCACTCACCATCTTTTGGAAGGGACTTGATGAATTGCTTAATGAGACCCAACTTAATGTGGAGAGGTGGTAATAGAATTTTATCACGAGGTACCAAGCTCTCATGAAGAACATTTTTCTCACCGGGTCTCAAATA
This sequence comes from Ichthyophis bannanicus, assembly GCA_033557465.1. Classification (NCBI taxonomy): domain Eukaryota; kingdom Metazoa; phylum Chordata; class Amphibia; order Gymnophiona; family Ichthyophiidae; genus Ichthyophis; species Ichthyophis bannanicus. Next base: position 154,369,683 of record CM066035.1, on the reverse strand, counting down.
CTCCCGAATTGGCCAGTCTTTTTTCCCCCAGTGTAGGTCGCGGGCCCGGCTATCCCACAAGCAAAGGAAGCAGGGATATTTGTTGAAACCGGATTGCTGCCCTAATAGCATGGATAGAATTTTAAAGTCTCCACAAATCATCCACTTATGCTCATCATAACGAATCTTCTGAAGAATCAGGGCCAAATTCTCGTATTTTTCTTGGAGAATAACAGAGTGAGCAATAGGAACTGAAGCGAATGTGTTGCCATTATGAAGAAGAACACCTTTTATGCTGTCTTTTGACGAATCAATGAACAGCCGCCATTCAGCAGGATCATACATGAGTTTAAACTTTTCCATCACTCCGTATATATCGTTGCAAAATACCAAATCTTCCTCTTTGCTGAAATACTTCAAAAATTGTGTCTCGCGGTTGCGGTACCAATAAAAAGTTGTTCCTGGTGACAATAGATTTTTCTGTTTAAGCCGAGAACCTAGCAGTTGGGCAGCATCTTTTGGGAGTCCTAAATCCTAAATCATTCAATTCAGCTTGAGAGAAAAGTTCAGCTTTCGGATCTGGTTCAGTTTCAAACTCGGAAGTACTGGACTCATCGGGAAAAGCCATCTGATGAGTCTCATCATGATCAGAACCGTCCACACAAATATGATCCAAAGATTTTGGTGGTTCAGGCACAGGTACTTCGTTGCTATGAGGCATAGGCCTAATTGCTGAGGGAAGATTGGGGTAACTTATTACGTTCTTATTTTTTAAGTTGTATCCCTTCACAATGCAAGAGCAAAAATAGCAGTCACTGCTGTGGTCTCTTTGTTCACGCCACATCATAGGTATTCCGAAACGAAATGCTTGTTTTTTACCTTTCATCCATAAGCGTAGATCTTCCTCACATGTCTTGCACACTTTGTGAGGAGCCCACTGTTTGTCTTGATCGCCTAACTTCAAACCGAAATAGGCGAAAAATACTATTTTACTAAATGCAGAAATGTTCCTCTGCTGCTTTTTCACGGTATATTCCCCACAAATAAAACAAAAACTGTCCGGAGAGTTGACGCAACCTCTGGCTCTGTGAGCCATCACAAATACACAGCACTGCAAACTACAACTGTAGTGAACCACTTCGGAATAAAGCTGGATTACGACTGAGCAAACAAAAGGTAATAATGAACTTGCAAGAAACTGAAATTTGACAGGAACGTTCATGTTGCAACCACCGTGTTTGAGCGAGCGAACGAGGCGAGGCGAACAGGAAAGAACATGCGCCAGCGCGAGTACTGGATTTAGCCCCCCGCCTCCCAATTGTCCTGTTAATGTATAAAAGGAATTCAAAACACTCTAAAATATCATGAGGGAGTGTTTCTAGTTAGTTAACCATTACAACCTCTATTTTGGGCCAAGAAAATAAACTGCAGTCGGCTAAAATGAAATTATGTGAACATTCCATATATGGGTAAGAAATCTAATTTTGCAAGAAAACGTGATGTGATGGAACATTTTGGCTATTTCTCCTGGATTCAGCACCCCAAAATCTATAGGAATCAGTTGCAAAACTGGAGGCAGTTTTTTGGTAGTGTTCCTGTGTAATCCGTTTAAGATGGTAACTAAACGGAGAGTACTGAGTGACTAAATTGATGTTTGATATAGTGCTTTCAGCCCTCCTTGTATTCTCTGATCTTATGTTTTCTCGCAGGTGCACCAGCAATTCGCGATTACTATACAGGGCTCGTTTGTATGCCTTGTCAATCACAGCAGTTGGATAGCCCCGAGAACGAAAATTACTCTTCAAAATTTGAGATTGCATTTTGAAATCTTGAATTTCTGTACAGTTGCATCGATAGCGTATAAACTGTGACACAGGTAAACTGTCTTTCAATTGAGATGGGTGAGCACTACTGTAGTGGAGCCCTTAACACCTGCTCTTAACAGACATTAAGATTCCCAGTGGTTGTACCTGTAATGCACGCTAATAGCACCCAGTGTTAAAGGAACATATGCTGTCTTCATCTGCAATCCACCCAGTTACCACCCCTTCTCCACCCCTTTCTACCTTACCACCTGGTAACATGCTATTGGCCATTAAGCAGGCGTTTTTGGCACTGTCTTCCTCTTTAACCAGTAGCAGGTGCTAATAACACCCGCTAATGGCACATTTGTGCCTTTACTGGTGCTTAGTAGAATATTCCTGAAGCTAAGGTAAAGGAAGGTCTCTTTGTTGGTCCTCAGATTTGTGAACTTCTTCGAGATGATGCATTTAACCGTACATTACATGGCAAAAAAAAGGTGGCATGCAAAAGCCTTCCAGTTAGTGGCAACAAGTTTTCTTGGAAAGAACAAGGCAGAGAACTACAAACTTATTGGCTACAACATGCCACTAAAGATACATTTTTGCACTCTTGATTTTTTTCCAATGAACTGTGGAGCAGTGAGTGATGAGCATGGCGAGCAAGTTCATCAGGACATTTCAATGATGGAGAAAAGATACTAAGGCTAATGGAGCCTGTCAATGCTTGCAAACTATTGCTGGACAGTGACGAGATACTCCATTTATAGAATACAAGAGATAAGCAAATAAATGCTGAGTAGACACTGAATAAGGTCTGAAATGAATACTAATACATACATATTCCTTTCTTGCTTCCTGTTTCATACTAACTTTTTTAATGAATTGTATTTAAATTAACCTTAGGCTGATTTTTTAAACTTTTAAACAAAAAGGACAGGTGAAATATTATCAAGATCATACATATGGCAACCATAAGCACATGAAAAGGCCTAGGTTTATAATAATTTGTTATTAAAACTCTACTACCAACAAGCTATATATACACGTCAAATGGAAAAGCTTAGATATGTTTGAAACAGTAGGCAATTAGTAGTTTTAATAGTAATTTTTTAATTCAGCGCATCAAAATCCATAAGAATTGGCAGATTTTGGGGTATGTTTACTAAACTGCGTTAGTGTGATTCGTGTTAGGAGCCGCGTTAGTGGAAGAAATGGCAAAAAAGGACATGGGCGGTACATCGTTAGTGATAACGCGCGTTATAACGAGCCGCGCAGCAACGATCGTTACAGGGCGCGTTACTGCGTGTTAAGCGTAAGAAGGCACGCAGACACCCAAATACAGAAACAGAGCTGTAGCACAATGGTGACTACACAGACCGATGGTACAAGGGTCATGGGTTCAATTCCCCAGTGTGCCTAATGAATAAGGCCAGCTGAGGCATCACGTGTAACCCTTTGAAAAGCCTACTATAATATTGTAATCCACAGTCTGCAGCCGGGTTAATGTCTGCATATGTCAGGAAAATTGTACCCGTCTTATCCAATATGTCCCAATAGTGATGTTCCCTCTGCCATGGTCATTTATTATATACCATTAGATAGGAATATTTAGGCAGAAGTTTGGATCCCGACAGTTGTGGGCTTGACCAGGAAAGGGTTAAGTATTGGGCTGTGAGGAAGTTTAGTTGTACTGTAATAGTGCTGCCAGCAAACACACCCTCATAGTGGCGTAACCTAAGGTGCCACATAAGGCACCCTAGAAGACACTCCAAAGGGCACATTATAAAATGCGGTGTCTGCCAAAGCACAGCATATAAGGCACCTTATAAGACGCTTTAAGGGCGCCCTATAGGGTGCCTTATGAGCCACCCTAAGGTGACAGTACCCTGAGGGTGGTTCTGCTGGCAGCACTAATATATAATAAAGATAGACAATGCCTAAGACAGGCCTATCGATGAACCCCACTGTGGGTTGTGAACCCATGACCTCTGGCTCCATGGGCAGTGAAGTAACCAGTGGGCTAGAGCTGCTAATAAACACCTGGCTGGCTACAGGAGGACTGCACGGCCCCACACCCACATTCTGCTGTGGTTACCAGGGAGATTACATACCACCACCCAACCCAACCTCTGGGGCTCAGGACCTCCCGCCCACAGATCCACTTTCTACCACCCTGCAATGGTGGCAGTAGAAGGGACCATCACCCCAATCCTGCTAGGGATCAAACACCCTACAGGGCAGGCAATGCAGAGCAGTACACATCCATAACACAAGAGCAGACAGATGGCAGGTCTGGAAATGCTCAGTTGCCCCCCCCCCCACCACCACCATTATCTGACATTCTCCAGCAGCAAGCCTACAGCCGCTGCACGGTGTTCCAGCAAGACACATACTAGCTGCAGACAGTCCGCCAACTAGTCCATAGTGCATGGTCCTGGAGAAGATGCATGTACCCAGAACGGGGATATCAGCATACACACCAAGCAGATAAATCAGTGATTGGGCCCCAAAAGGAAACCCATAAATATCACATAAAAGAAATACTATATAGCACTATGGGCGAACCTAGCCATGCCATGGTCACTGCTCAGTCAGGGTGAGAGTGACCTCCCAGCAGGACATGCTATGGCCACCCTGTCCATGCAGGTGGTACCGGGCACTACAATGTCCGGCCATTGCCCTATGCCCTGTGCGGATGCGGCCAGGCCAGGCCACCCTATCCAAGCTATTCCCACGGTACCTTGCTCCTCATTATTCACATTGGCAGGCCAATACTGGCAACAGTGCTAGCAGTGTGGGCTGTGGAGGGTGTTGGCAGCCACCACACACTTAATAGACAGACACACACTCCCCACACCTATGCCAGCATTGTGCAACTATAGAGGTGTTGGGCAGCCCAGGCCACCACACCAGTCCTGGGCACAGTGCAGGCATGGCTATGGTACGCAATACTGTAGGAGTCACCCCCCAGATTGGTAAACACTGTCAGACACACAACCTGTAGCACACTCCACAGACATCAGAAAGGTTGCTATGATGCAGCTCACTCATAAAATTGTACTTAACCTAGGTATTGCTATCTGCCAGTAATCATAGCAACCTTTTGATAGCTGTGTACCATATTCCCAGGTTTAGGATGGCCTTACTAAGGTATGCAAGTGCTAGTATTGGGAGATGCACGCAGAGCCCAAAGTCCTGCCTCTCCAGGAGGCTTTGGATAATGGGGCCTGTGGGTGCGGGTGTGTCTGCCCCTGTTGGCTGCTGCTTTACGGCAGAGGTTTCCAACTCCATTCCTGCGGTGCAAAACACTGTTCGGGTTTTCATGCTGTCCCTCATATATATGCATGAGATACATCTGCATACCATGGGGGTGGCACATAGAAATGCAGCACAGGCATCTTTATCAGAGGCAGCATGGAACCTGAATGGTGTTTGGCCCTCCAGGACTGCATTTGGGAGGCTCTGCTCTAGGTAATGTGCATGTTTATGGTGTCTGTGCTCTGTAGGGTAAAATGTAGGTGTTTTGGGCATGTTTACGTCATCTGCAAGAAAGGTTCTGTCTGTATTAGCACGTTATAGTGGTGGGTAAAATATGAGGACTGGGTTGGCAGAAACCACAGCTGGGACTTGAACCTGTGACCTTCTGTTTCTGAATGCCCTGGTTTTGTGCACTGCACTACCAAGTTGCTACAGAGACAGTACATTCCCTGGTGATACCATGACTGTTGGTCAGACAGGGCCTGTCTGTTGCAGTGCATGGCACCCACCTACACAGGGCTAGGCCACGGTCTGCTCTGGGCAGCTGCCACTGCCCCCTCCACCACCAGTATCCCTCTGCCACCATGCTGACATGCCCTTCTGCTGGTGGAGCTGGTAGTGCGCAGTCTCAGGCCATCCAGTGTGCAGGTATGTGGCTGCCTATGGTGCAGGTTCTGGGGTAGGGGTGCCTGCATAGACGTCCACGCTCCCCCCCAGCCCCGCCTGCCAATGTTCCTTGCCCTTGGGGGTAGCTGTTGTGTACTATCCCCTGTGACACTGTGATAAACACTCTCGTGCCCATGTTGGGCCCTCATCAGTTGCTGTCTGGCTGCTGTTCAGTTTCAGCATTCCTAAGTGCCACCTAGGCATCTGCTTAGTCCGCACTGTGGCTCAGCTGCACCACAGCATGTGCCGCCTGCGGCCCTCTGTATCCCCTTCTCCGGCATCTGTCCGGTTTCCATTCCGACATGCCCGCCCTGATGTTGCAGGACATGTGCATGCCATAGGAACCCTGTCCGATTGTGGGGAAAGCCCTGAGCAGCGCTATTTCACTGTGGGCTCATTCACCTTGTATGGGGATGGAGTATATACCCTTCCATGATTTATATCTGTTCTATGGAGCTTACTCGGGGTTGGGGGAGGGGTTGATGTTTCTCATTGATACCACTATTGACCAGCTTGGTTATTGTTTTTTTCCAGTTTGTTGGGGTCATTTTCAGTGTTTCTGTGCCCTTTTGTTCTGTGCACATGTATCACACTTATCACTTTTGTTTGGTTTCCCTGCCTGGTCTGTACATTGCAGACACTGAAATGGTTTCTCTCCCTTGTCCTTTGCAGTTAACGGCAGGTTTTCATTCGTGTTGGAATTCAGCTCAGAAAATCAGCGCGTTAGTGTGAGGGGAGCCTCTCCCCGCCCACTCTCCGCCCATTGACCCCTTCTCTCCGCCCACTCTCCACCTTCTGCAGTGTTTTAACGTGCTGCGGGAGTTTACGATCGTTAACTGCGGTTAACGCGCGTAATGTAACGTTAACGATCGTTCGCACATCAGAACGCGTGTTCTGACGTGCGAACGATCGTTAACGTTACATTACGTGCGTTATTCACGATTACCGCAGTTTAGTAAACATGCCCCTTTGTCTCTGAAGCAGACAACTTAAAAAAAATTGTAGAGCAGTATAATTTGTTCTAAGATGTGGTTTCAGTTACTGTTTAGAGATTAGGAATCTCATTTCCCATAGGACCTTTTATGGACTAATTATACAACAAAGCTAGAAATGAAAAAAAAATATGCTTGACATAAATAAATAGGCAAACCTGAAAACCAATCTGTTTTAAGAGATATTTGAGAGGGAATTGTAACACGATTGACTGTTTTAGTTTTTAAAGTAATCTATATACATTACTGTATTGCTATTTTATTGTACCCACTACGAGTTATGAAGAAAGGTGGCATATACATATAAATAAATACATAAATAAATACTTTATTTTGACAGACAAAATCTCAAAGAGAATTTAGAAAAGATAAATAATTCAAAACATTGAAAATGAGCACCTGATTTTAGCATGTTACTAAGGGGTATGTTTACTAAAGTTTCTTAACGTGCGTGGCACGCATGAGCACACGCTAAGGTACCTTAGCGCACGCTAATGATGCTTTACGGGGCAAAAATGCGCTTTAGTGCATGCTCATGCGCGCAGTGGTGCAAACGAGCGCTGAAGGCGGGGAAAGGCTCCCGGAGGGCGGAGGAAGGCTCCCCAGGGGCAGAGAGAAGGGGTCCATGGGTGGAGAGTGGGAGGGGAGAGGCTCCCCGCACACCAGCGAGGTGAAATTCGAGGCCAAAAATAGCACGAGTGAAAACCTCGCGTTAGAGCCGATTTAAACGGAAGAGAAACCATTTCTGTCAGCAATGTACAGCAAAACCAGGGAAACCCACAAAAAAGTGATAGGTGTGATACATGTGCACAGAACAAAAGTACAAATAAACATTGAAAAGGACCCCAACGAAATAAAAAAAATTATAATCAAGCTGGGCAATAGTGATAGTAATGGGAAACATCAAAAAACACTCCCAAGAAAGCCCCAAAAAATAAATATGAATTTTGGAAGGGTCTACGCTCCGTCCCCATACAAGGTGAATGATCCCACAGTGAAATAGCACTGATCAGGGTTTCCCTCTACATTGGACAGGTTACCTATGGCATGCACATGTTCCACAACAGCAGGGCGGGCATGTCAGAATGGGCAACTGGACAGATGCTGGGAAAGGGGATACAGATGGCTGCAGGCGGCACATGCTGTGGTGCAGCTGGGGCACAGTGTGGACTAGGCAGATGACTAGATGGCACTTAGGAATGCTGAAACTGAACAGCAACCAGACAGCAACTGATGAGGGCCCAACATGGGCATGAGAGTGTTTATCACAGTGTCACAGGGGATAGTACCCAGCAGGAACCCCCAAGGGCACAGAACATTGGCAGGCGGTGTTGGGGGGAAGCGTGGATGCCTATGCAGGCACCCCTACCCCAGAACACGCACCATAGACAGCCAGCTACCTGCACACTGGATGGCTTGAGACTGCACACCACCAGCACCACCAGCAGAAGGGCATGTCAGCATGGTGCCACAGGGGTACTGGAGGTGGAGGGGGGCAGTGGCAGCTGCCCCGAGCCGACCATGGCCTAGCCCTGTGTAGGTGGGTGCCATGCACTGCAACAGACAGGCTCTGTCTGACAAACAATCATGGTATCTCCAGGGACTGCACTGTCTCTGTGAGTACAGTGTGGTGCAGCGAACACAGCCAATGTGTTCATGAGCAGAATTTCACAAGTTCAAGTCCCAGCTGGGGCTACTGCAAATCCAGTCCCCATATTTTACCCGCTACTAAACCGTGATAGTAAGGACAAACCTTTATTGCAGAGAACATACGCATGGTTCAAACGCCTATATTTTATCCCACCGAGCACAGACACCAGAAACATGCACTTTACCTAGAGCAGAGTCCCCCAAATGCAGGCCTGGAGGGCCACAAATCATTCAGGTTTTATGCTGTCTCCAATATAAGGCCATGTCAGCATGGTGGCGGAGGGGTACTGGTGGTGGAGGGGGCAGTGGCAGCTGCCCAGAGCAGACCATGGCCTAGCCTTCTGTAGGTGGATGCCATGCACTGCAACAGACAGGCTCTGTCTGACAAACAACCATGGTATCTCCAGGGACTGCACTGTCTCTGTGAGCACAGTGTGGTGCGGTGAACACAACCAGTGTGTTCATGAGCAGAAGGTCACAAGTTCAAGTCCCAGCTGGGACTACTGCAAATCCAGTCCCCATGTTTTACCCACAACTGAAACGTGCTACTACAGGCAGAACCTTTATTGCAGATGACGTAAACATGCCCAAAACACCTACGTTTTACCCAACAGAGCACAGACACCAGAAACAGGCGCATTACCTAGAGCAGAGTCTCCCAAATGCAGTCCTGGAGGGCCAAACACCATTCAGGTTTTATGCTGCCTCTAATAAAGATGCCTGTGCTGCATTTCTATGCGCCGCCCCCATGGTATGCAGATGTATCCATGCATATTCATGAGGGACAGCATGAAAACCCGAACAGTGTTGCGCACACCAGGACCGGGGTTGTGAACCTCTGCCGTAAAGCAGCAGCCAGCAGGGGCAGACAAACCCGCATCCACAGGCTCCATTATCCAATGCCTCCTGGAGAGGCAGGACATTGGGCCCTGTGTGCATCTCCCAATACTAGCACCTGCATACCTTAGCAATGCCACCCTAAACCAGGGAATATAGTACACAGCTATCAAAAGGTTGCTATGATAACTGGCAGATAGCAATTCCGAGGTTAAGTACAATTATCTGATTGAGCTGCATCATGGCAACCTTTCTAATGTCTGTGGAGTGTGCTACAGGTCATGTGTCTGACAGTGTTTACCACCCTGGGGAGTGACCCCAACAGTATTGCGTGCCATAGCCATGCCTGCACTGTGCCCAGGACTGAAGCGGTGGCCAGGGCTGCCAAACACCCCTATAGTTCTACAATGCTGGTATAGGTGTGGGAGTGTGTATCTGCTATCTAGAGTGTGGTGTTGCAAACACCCCCCACAGCCCACACTGCCAGCACTGTTGCCAGTATTGGCCTCCAAGGGCACAGAGCAGTGGCAGGAGGTGCTGGGGGGGGGGGAAGTGTGGACATCTATGCAGGCACCCCTACCCCAGAACCCGCACATAGGTAGCCACCTACCCGCACACTGGATGGCCCGAGACTGTGCACCACCCGCACCACCACAAGAACGGCATGTCAGCATGGTGGCAGAGGGATACTCGTGGTGGAGGGGGCAGTGTCTCCTGCCCACAGCACGGCATGGCCTAGCCCTCTTCACTGCAATAGACAGACCCTGTCTGACGAACAGCCATGGACTCCCCAGGGAATGCACTGTTTCGGTGCCAAGACAGTGGTACAGCGCACGCAGCCAGTGCCTTCAGGAGCAGAAGGTCACAAGTTCAAGTCCCAGCTGGGGTCACTGCCAATCCAGTCCCCATATTTTACCCGCTACTAAACCGTCATAGTAAGGACAAACCTTTATTGCAGAGAACATACGCATGGTTCAAACGCCTATATTTTACCCCACCGAGCACAGACACCAGAAACATGTGCATTACCTAGAGCAGAGTCCCCCAAATGCAGTCCTGGAGGGCCACAAAACATTTACGTATATGCTGTATCTAATAAAGATGTGTGTGCTTCATTTCCATGCGCCGCCTCCATGGTATGCAGATGTAACTCATGCATATTCATTAGGGACAGCAGGAAAACATGAACAGTGTTTGGCCCACCAGGACTGGAGTTGTGGACCTCTGCCCTACAGCAGCGGCCAACAGGAGCAGAAAGAACCGCACCCACAGGCTCCATTAATGAAAGGCCACGGAGAGGCAGGATAGTGGGCCTTGCGTACATCTCACAATACTAGTACCTTACCAATGCCACCATAAACCTGGGAATATGGTACACATATATCAAAAGGTTGCTATGATTACTGGCAGATAGCAATCCCTAAGTTAAGCACAATATGCTCAGTGATCTGTATCATACCAATATCTCTGATGTCTGTGGAGTGTGTTTCAGGTCTGGTGTCTGACAGTGTTCACCACCCTGGGGAGTGACCCCAACAGTATTGCATACCATAGCCATGCCTGTGCTGTGTCCAGGACTGTTGAGTTGGCCTGGACTGCAAAAACTCTCTATAGTAGCGCAATGCTGGCATAGGTGTGGGAGTGTGTGTCTAGCCATCCAGTGTGTGGTGTTTGCAACACCTTACTCAGCCCACACTGTTTGCACTGTGTCCAGTGTTAGCTTGCCAATGTGCATAATGAGGAGCAAGGTACTGTGGGTATAGCTCCGCCAGGGTGGCCTGGGCAGGATGCATGAGCACAGGGCATAGGGCAATGGCTGGGACATTGTAGTGGCCGTCCATCACCTGCATGGACAGGGTTGCCACAGCATGTCCTGCTGGGAGGTCACTCTCACCCTGACTGTGCAGTCACCATGGCATGGCTAGGTCCCCCCTAGTGCTAATAACATCTCTTTCAAGTGATATCTATAGGCTGCTTTTTTTTGGTCCCAATCACTAACCTATCTGCTTGGTGGGTGTGCTGACATCCCGGTTTTGGGTGCACACGTTTCTTCCAGTAATATGCACTATGGACTAGCTAGCAGACTCTTTGCAGTTAGTATGTGTGAGGCTGGAACACCTTGCAGGGTGCAGCGGCTGCAGATTCACTGTGCTTGCTGCTGGAGAACGTCAGATAGTGGTGGTGGGCAGCTAAACATTTCCAGGGGCCCTGTCTGTCTGCTATCACCGTATGGATGCGTACAGAAATGCATGGACTGCCCTGTATGTTGTCTGTCCCCCAGCTGAACTGAGGTTGATGGTCCCCTCTACCAGCATCATTGCAATGATGTAGAATGTGGATCTGTTGGTGGGAGATCCTGAGATCCAGAGGGCTGTTTGGGTGGTAATACATAATCTGCCTATGGGCCCCCCCCCGGTCACATAAATCATGTGGCCATGGCACCCACAGAGAATATGCACTATTCTGGGTACATCAAAGTGCTCAAGGGCTAAACTTGACTGAGAAATCAAAGATGGACACAGGTGTATTTGGCAGTGTAGCTGCAAGACCAACCCATCACACACTGGCACTGATGGGGACTCACACCATAGCCTATCTCAGCTAAGCCATGTGCTGTGGACATGGTGCTTGGTGGCCCACCTCACCCTCAGGGTGAGCACAGGACCCGCACAATGTGATGGTCACTACCTATCTGTGCCAGTAACACACATGCTCAGTACTCCCTACCAGGCTGAGGTGGTGTGGGGATGCATACCCCATCCTGTGTTTATCTTTAGACTGCTGATTTGCATGTGCAGTGCATCATGGGTATGTGGGGTTTAAACCTATCCTGCCAACCACAGCAGACAGGTCGTGTGGTGGGCTGCAGTCCAACTGTAGCCAGCCAGGAGTTGTTTTAGCAGCTATGGAGATGTAGCCCATGGGTGACTGCACTGCCTGTGGAGCCAGAGGTCATGGGTTTGATACTACAGTGGGGTTATGTGATAGGGCTGTCTCATGTTTTATTTTTTAAATTTAAATTGCCACCAACAACACCCTCAGTGCTGTAGCCTGAAGGTGCCTCCAAAGCGCCCTCTAAGGTGCCTCAAAAGGAACATTATAAGGTGCCGTGTTGGACAGTGCAACTTATTATGTGTCCTCAGGAGTGCCGCATAGGGTGCATGATGTGGCACCTTAGGTTATGCCAATGGGAGGGTGTGTTTGCTGGCAGCACAATTTTTAAAAAACCAAATGCCTCACAAAGCACTGCAGATATTAAAGGGTCATGTCTCAGGCAGTCATATGCAAAAGGCGCAATGCGGCATTTAATCCATGATCCCTGTACCATCAGGTAATTTGTCAACCAATGTGCTACACCTTTGCCAGTAGGTCTGTATGCCAGAACACATGCCTACGATTAACACACAGTATTGTGGTACACGTACCTCCATCGTGTCATAATGTGCGGTACATAACCTATTGTGTGAGTCAAACATTTAGGCCAGAAGGCCCCCGTCTCCCCACCCCCCTTATGGCATCCTGCATATCATTGCAGGATTCACATTAAGATGGATTAATGAACATACCCCATAGGCACACACAACCCCATATCAAAAGGGTGAATGACAGACCACGTTGCTATCAGGACTCCTTGGTGTAACTGTTTTGTCAGTCATTGCTATATAAAAATGCATCCCAAAAAAAACACCCCTGGGAATCAACCCCATAAATCCCATAAATACTTGATTCCCCAAACTACCTATTAAAGAACTACTCCCACCCCCCAAAAAGAAAATAAATATTTTTTGTCGGATCACTCACCCTGACAGGAAACAATTCATGTCTCGTAGTGAGTCCACAACAGTTCCAACAGTACTCTAGGAACCAGTGGTGGTGGGTTCAAGACCCAAGTGTGTAAACAACAAGGAAAACAACTAATTACAATTTTAAATGTCAGACACATCAGTGCAATGTCTGTCGGCATCATAGATCTGTATAAATATTGTTGGCAACACCATACCCTGTGTTGTGCTGCGCATGCGCGCGTTTTGCGTCGTGCGTGTGTTCATCATTGGTGACAGTGTAGAACATGGCTACCCGATCCAGGAAGCCTGCCTTCACTGCATGGGAGCTACGCTGCCTGGCAGAGCTAATTGGTGTAAGGCAGCACAAGCTTTTCCCAGGATCAGCCAGGCGTCAGGATCAGATCAGGGTCCAGAGGGCGTGGGACTGGCTAACCCGGCACTACAATCGTGTGGCTGATTACCCACGTGAGGTAAGTGTATGGTGACAGGTCAGTAGATCCACATATATATGTCCAGTGTTGATTGTAGCTGTGCATGCAGATGTGTGTAGGTAGTCTATCTCAGTGATGTGTATCAGGTAAATCCACATGCCATATTGTCTTTATATCACATCTGAGTGGCTTGCCCTGTACCCAGGGGGGCTAGGGACCTGTTCACAGAGTTCCTGATGGCATCCTGGTGTCATGGCAGCTGCTGCTGTTGATATGCTACAACACACCGTAACACAGGTAGCCCATAGATCAGACTAATGAGGGTTTCTAAACATCCTCCTGGTATGAAGGGGTCTGCAGTTGCAGGGTAAAATATCTGCCCCACCCACAGGGGCTGTGAAACGTGCCAAAAATGGTATGTTAGTCCCATTGGTGATATGCGTGTGTGTAGCCCAGCAGTCTAAAACATCTGACCTACCCCCACTTGGCCAGATAGTCCACAATCATGGGTCCACAGCACCCCTGCTGGTATGGAATATGTTGCTGTTTCTGTTTTCCAATCCACCCTTCCCCCAGGAGTCCTGAGAGTCCATCAAAGTGGGCTATCACTCACCCTTGTGGTATGGTTCTGTGTGCCTAAACAGCTCAATACATTCTCCCTATCCCCAGGAGCCCTGAGAGCCCATCAAAGTGGACTGTCAGGCACCCTGGTGCTATGGTTCTGTGTGCCTAAACAGTTCAATACATTCTCCCTATCCCCAGGAGCCCTGAGAGTCCATCAAAGTGGGCTATCACTCACCCTGGTGATATGGTTCTGTGTGCCTAAACAGTTCAATACAGTCTCCCTATCCCCAGGAGCCCTGAGAGCCCATCAAAGTGGGCTGTCAGGCACCCTGGCGATATGGTTCTGTGTGCCTAAACAGTTCAATACATTCTCCCTATCCCCAGGAGCCCTGAGAGCCCATCAAATTGGGCTATCACTCACCCTGGTGATATGGTTCTGTGTGCCTAAACAGTTCAATACATTCTCCCTATCCCCAGGAGCCCTGAGAGCCCATCAAAGTGGGCTATCACTCACCCTGGTAATATGGTTCTGTGTGCCTAAACAGTTCAATACATTCTCCCTATCCCCAGGAGCCCTGAGAGCCTATCAAAGTGGGCTATCACTCACCCTGGTGGTATGGTTCTGTGTGCCTAAACAGCTCAATACAGTCTCCCTATCCCCAGGAGCCCTGAGAGCCCATCAAAGTGGGCTATCTCTCACCCTGGTGATATGGTTCTGTGTGCCTAAACAGTTCAATACATTCTCCCTATCCCCAGGAGCCCTGAGAGCCCATCAAAGTGGGCTATCACTCACCCTGGTGATATGGTTCTGTGTGCCTAAACAGTTCAATACATTCTCCCTATCCCCAGGAGCCTGGAGAGCCCATCAAAGTGGGCTGTCAGGCACCCTGGTGATATGGTTCTGTGTGTCTAAACAGTTCAATACATTCTCCCTATCCCCAGGAGCCCTGAGAGCCCATCAAAGTGGGCTATCACTCACCCTGGTGATATGGTTCTGTGTGTCTAAACAGTTCAATACATTCTCCCTATCCCCAGGAGCCCTGAGAGCCCAACAACGTGGGCTGTCAGGCACCCTGGTGCTATGGTTCTGTGTGCCTAAACAGTTCAATACATTCTCCCTATCCCCAGGAGCCCTGAGAGCCCATCAATGTGGGCTATCACTCACCCTGGTGATATGGTTCTGTGTGCCTAAACAGCTCAATACATTCTCCCTATCCCCAGGAGCCCTGAGAGCCCATCAAAGTGGACTGTCAGGCACCCTGGTGATATGGTTCTGTGTGCCTAAACAGTTCAATACATTCTCCCTATCCCCAGGAGCCCTGAGAGCCCATCAAAGTGGGCTGTCAGGCACCCTGGTGATTTGGTTCTGTGTGCCTAAACAGTTCAATACATTCTCCCTATCCCCAGGAGCCCTGAGAGCCCATCAAAGTGGGCTATCACTCACCCTGGTGATATGGTTCTGTGTGCCTAAACAGTTCAATACAGCCTCCCTACCCCCAGGAGCCCTGAGAGCCCATCAAAGTGGGCTATCACTCACCCCGGTGATATGGTTCTGTGTGCCTAAACAGTTCAATACATTCTCCCTATCCCCAGGAGCCCTGAGAGCCCATCAAAGTGGGCTATCACTCACCCGGGTGATATGGTTCTCTGTGCCTAAACAGTTCAATACAGTCTCCCTATCCCCAGGAGCCCTGAGAGCCCATCAAAGTGGGCTATCACTCACCCTGGTGATATGGTTCTGTGTATCTATGCTGTTCAATACATTCTCCCTATCCCTAGGAGTCATGACAGCCCATCAGAGTGGGCTGTCAGTCACCCTGGTGATATGGTGCTGTGTGCCTATGCTGTTCAACACATTCTCCCTATCCCCAGGAGTCCTGTTACCTGCGTATGGTGTCCTGGCAGTCACCCTGGTGCTATGCTGTATGTTGCTGATGATGTGTACTAGGATACCCAAACCCCAGGGGGCCTGAGACCTGAATGCAACGGAGGATATGTCAGTCACATATTGTGTTAGGGTATGGTGGGTAGGTTGCACATCTCCCCCAGTCCATGAGGTCCACATCTCATCACACACAACGTTGATGTATCCAGATGATATGGTAGGCGCAGATGTGGATGTGCGGACAAACACCCCACCCCCATGAGCTATGAGATCCGATTATGAAGGGCTGTAACAGAGACATGTCCCCAGAACTGTATGCTGAGTCAGGTCACACATCTGCCCACCCGCCAGGAATCCCACACCTGTTTGCAGATGAACATTACAGATGCTGTTGGAAGGATACATGCACCTGTTGGGTTTGCACACCACAGCCTGAAACCCAGACATGAGCACAGGTGGCCATAGCCCATACCCGTGCAATGACCACTGCCCCTAGTGTTGGCAGGCACACCTGCCCTAACCATACAAGGCCCAGGTCATAGGAACATAACAACATCAGATAGGCCAGAATGTGATAGACGCAAGTCCACCAAGACATGTATGCTCCTTGCAACAGTGGCCAATCTAGGTCAGACGTACCTACCAGTATCCCCAAGACAGACACGTTACACAATGCTTGTAGTGGATCAAGCGTTGCTATTCAGGGCCTTGTAGAAAGCCAAATGTCATGGACGTGGCCCCTGGTAAGGTGCATAGGGTCACCCACCCAACGTCCCATGTATGGACACATCACCCATGTGTGCTGGGATATCATGTTGCCAGTGGGTTTGGGTCAGATGACATGTGTAGATCATGTCAACACAAATGTGTACAACATACCACATACAGGGTTAGGGGGGTAGCCTAGACACCATCATTCCCAACCCTAACGTGGTATGCTCGTGCCATGTCATGCAAGGGGACCACAGGGGAATGGAATGGTGTGTTCAGGGTGGCACGCACACTGCACATAGGTGTCACTGCACACATGCCCAGACCCACAGCTATGCATGCAGGTGGCACTGTGAACAGTTAATCTCCAGGAACAAGCAGGAATTAGTTGTCACATGTAGGTATTGTCGTCACTGTTGCAGCCTGCATGTGACCGCTCCCCAGCGTCCAATAGGAAAGCATATGTGAGCATCCCACAGTGCCTGCGTGCTGCCCTGATGCCTTTCCAAAATTCTGCTGCCCAGTTCATCAGGTTCCACAGAGCCAGCAGGTCATTGTTCCTGTCTGTGCAGAACACCTCTATGCTATTGCCACTCCTGTCTGCCTACGTTTTCCTTACCGGTAACACTGGTGTATTGTAACTCCCTTCTCTAGAACTTGTGTTTACCTCACACAAACAAACTACCAGAGGAAGAGTGTATACCCCCTTTGTACATTTCCCCTTGGTTTGTGCATAGGCCCTAATCTCACCGCCATCATGGAAAAGCACTCCTTGGGTTTGAAGACATGCTCAAAATGTGCTGGTACCTCCTCTGTCACTGACAACCATGCTTGGTGTCTCAAATGCTTAGGGCCCACTCACTCCATCTCTGATTATTTGGCCTGTGGGATGGTATCCAAGAGGGGTTGGCAGAACAGAGCAGCCAAGCTCAGTACCCTCCACCCCACCGATGTGGCTATGGTGGCATCCATGACCTCAGGGGATTCCCCTTCCTCCCGTGGATCCCATGTAACCAAACAGAAAGCTTGCTGTTCCTGAAAGGATACATCCCCCTCCAAACATTGGGATGCCCCGGCATTGCCCCTGAGGAACGCACTCTGGCCCAACAGCCCTGGTGGGATTCCCCGGCCTCCAAAGCCACTTTGGGGGTAAAGCAAGTTCTGTAGGCCGCAACCTCGTCTGAACTCCTTGGGCCATGCTTCGGGGTACTGGCTTTGGCTGGTACCGATACACAGGCATAGGCAGGGTCACTGGACCAGAGGATTCTGGCCAGCAAATGCAGTCTGGCGTCTATCCTTGTGGCATCAAAGCCCTCGTTACCACCCCAGACCCCGCACATTGCGTCACCGGTATCCACAGAGATTGGGGTCCCGGCATGGGCAACTGCACCATCAGTGCTGATGGGTGCCGTCTCCGACACACCAGTACCAGGTCACTCCTGTACCCATGCCAATCATTACCAAAACCGCAGTAAACCTGAGCACCCTGTGAGAAGATACGTCCAATCCTATGAGGGGCCTGGTGACTGTGACAGCTCAGAGGGTACTAATGTACCTCTCCAGGAGGGGCCTGCATCTCCCAAGAGGAGATTGTTCCCACCTGAGGATATGTCCCACCAGGAATCCCTCAGACATGTAGTCAGGGGCCGCTCCATGTCAGTGGCAACTGAATCTGAGCACAGGCCACAGGAGCGAGAGAATCAACAATATACCCAAGTTCCAAAGGAGGCAGCCACCCTGCCAATACATCACAACGTACAGGATCCTCTCCTGAAAAGATGGGAGACACCTCTCACCACCTCCCCATATTCCCACTAGCTGTATACTATGTACCCTGTGCCCTCCGTCCCCTGGTTTTCAAACAACATAGCTCCCTCATCACTCCATTGTGGTGGAATCTGCTATGATGAGAATATAATGTCACAGACGACATGCCTCCAACCCCCCTGGTAGGGGCGTAAGACTGTAGATGCTTTGGGTTGCCGTATCTGCCATGCATCCATGCTGTCAGCCAGGATAGGTTCCGATATCCTGTACATGGGAATGTTCCTGATGGAGGTCGCAGTAGATCTAGAACTGCTAAGTCTGCCTCCCCAAGATGACCGAGGACAAGTGTATGTAGCACCTATCAAGCATGCCCAGAACAAGTCCAAATTTGTCAACAGGGTAGCATTGGACTGTTGTGAGGGCATAGGCAGAGTCTCCGCCATTGCCATTGTGTCAAGGACACGTGCCTGGCTGTCAGCCTCTAACCTGGAACACTGGTTACAGGATAAACTTGGTAACATCCCCTGTACTGGTTGAAACCTGTCAGGGACAAAGTGGCAGCAAACATCCAAAGAATCGGATGTTGACACGTCCACCCTGACCACGCTGTCAGAGATCTGAGATCCTGCAAAGAGGAAAGCTGTCAAAGAGCCGTCCCTGTCCAAAACGAACGGATACTAGCAGTCCTATGCCCAGCATGGGCCACCTTCAGGCTAAGCTGATAGAAAGGGTCAACAATCTACGAAGCCATGAAATCTGAGAGCTACCCAGCCGCAGCAGACCCAGCAGCATCAGCACCCATATTACCTTTGAGTCCCTGATAGAATACATGCCCTCCCTTGCCATCCACGGAAAACTTACGTCGACAATCCCAGGAAGTTCATGTCACCGCATCCACGGATGGAGGGACAGAACATAAGAACCCTGGACTCTGTCCATCATAGAAGGTGGTACAGGCCTCATTTCCAAAGCCTGCCTCCTCCTACAATATTAAGAAAGGTCAGTTCTCACAAACACACACCAACTGACTCCAGAGGTAAAGTGTATCCTAATTCAGGAGGAATACAAGAGGTAACTCATCCTCAACAGGGCTCTGGATTATACACACCCTATTTCCACATAACAAAGACAACAGGAGGTCACAGACACATTTGAGATCCCACAGAACTGGACAGGTTATGTTTCAGAGAGAAATCCAATATGATTTAACTAGGAAACCTACTACCTTACCCCCACAGCCCAGACTGGCTTTGTTCCCCAGATCACATGGATGCCTACACCCATGTTCACAGCCACCAATCACCCCGTAAGTTCCTTTGGTTCCACTATGAAGGAAGGCACTATCACTACAAAGGTCTTCCCTTCCGCCTAGCCTCAGCACCCGGAGTATGCACAAAGTGCATGGCTGTGGGAGCTGCTTTCCTCTGTCCCAGGGGAATATGTGTCTAACAACACCTGGACAAGTGGCCCATCCGCACAGAGTCACAGACAGAAGCCCAGGCCTCTCTCCTTCTTACACACTGCGTGTACGCCAATATGTAGGCTGTTCCAGAGATCTCCGGGAATCCTTTCTGACTCCCACGCAATCGCTGGAGTTCAGAGGAGCAAGGCCAGATAGCAGACTGGCAATGACCTATCTGCTGCAGCCTCGCTGTCCTTGCATCGTGCAACTGGTATCCTCAGCACTACAAACAACTCACCTCTTGGCCCGAGAGATACTGCAGCTGCTGGGGCACATGGCATCTACAGTGCATGTGGTCCCCTACGCACGTCTCCACAGGAGATCAGCCCAATGGTCCCGCCTCCCCCAGTGGACCCATGCAACAGGCTGTCTCTCAGATCTGAGAGTGATCACAGACCGCCTTACCCAGTCCCTGGACTGGTGGCGTTCAGCGCCAAACCGTTCGGAGGGGCCAAATGTCCTGCAACCCCCACCTCGGATCACCTTAACAACAGATGCTGTCAAAGTGGGGTGGGGTGCTCATCTACTGAACACCTCCCCCCCAGCCACCTGGAGGTCCAGGGGAGTCATTTCAGCACAAATTTGTTGGAGCTCTGAGCAATGCGCCTGTCCCCTCAGGTATTCCATCCCCCTTGACAGGGCAACACAAGACTAGTTCACGCAGATAATCAGGTAGCCATGTCCTAGGTGGACAAACAAGGAGGAACAGGCTCTCTGTCCTTTTGCAACAAAGCTCTTCAACTGTGTGCGTTTGGCAGAGAGCATCAGACCCATCTCCTGGCAGTCTATCTCCCTGGCAATCACAAATATTGGCCAGACACACTCAGTAGTGTTCTGCTTCCGCACAAATGGTCCCTACAAATGGACCACCTCTCCAGACTATTTCAACTCTAGGGAACCTCAGATATAGACCGCTTTGCAAGTCTATCAACTGCCACACGTACACGGTTTGGTTCACTGATTCAGGCTCATGGCTGCCATGCCTTCTCCACACCTGGGGGCATGACTCCCTATATGCCCCTACTGCCATTCCCTTGATTGTCAAGACACTATGCAAGCTCCAGGGGGACAGAGGCAACATGATCCTCATAGCCCCATGCTGGCAATACCAGGTGTGGTACCCTCTGCAACCACATCTGTCCCAGGTTCCACACATGGACATTTGGTCTGCCACAGACCTACTGTCGCGGGGGGGGACGACACTATGGCATCCAAATCCCTAGTCTGTACACCCCAGAGCCTGGCTACGGAAGGCTGAAAAGCTTTTGCCCCCCCCCCCTCACCCAGAATGTGCGAGATGTCCTTTATGCTCCCAGGAAACCATCCACAAGGCGTTCTCATGCGTTCAAGTGGAAGAGAGTCTGCAGTTGGTGTCCACAAAATGGCGTCAACCCTCGTGCAATCCCTAGGGAAGCATTGGTGGGTTACCTCCGTAACCTATCAAACACTGGTCCCCAAGTTAAGTCAGTCAGAGCCCATTGAAGTGCCATTGCTGCATCATCTACACCCATCGATGGACAAACCATTTCCTCCCATCCGCTCAAACCCTGAGGTGTGGAAGGCATGCCTCTAATGACACCTCCCCTGAAACCACCTCCAGTGGCATGGGGTCGCAATCTGGTTGTGTGCCAGCTTATGCTGCCGCTTTTTGAGCCCTTAGGCACTACGTCCATAATGTTTCTGTCCTGGAAGTTATTACTCATTATTGCAATCACATCAGCAAGGCGTATCAGTGAAGTGCAAGCTCTAGTGGCTGATCCACCATACACAAGTTTTCACCATGATAAGGTCCTCCTATGGACACAACCACATGCCATGCCTATGGTGGTTTCGTACATTCATCTGCACAAACAGATTCAGCTACCTGTATTCGTCGCATAGCCTCATACCACAGATGCAGAGAAGACTCATTATACTGTGAAATGTAGAAGAGCCCTGGCTTTCTATCTGCAGGGAACCCATCAACACAGAAAGTCCTCCCAGCTATCCATACACTCTGATCCTTCCCATGTGGGTACAGCATTTTCTCTGACAGCTCTATCCTACTGGATTGCTAACTGGATTGCTTACATTCATCTATTATGGCAAACAACCTGCACAGTAGGCCCATGGCACCGCTCACACTGTAAGAGCCATGGCAGCCTCTAGGGCTCATCTCCATTCCACCTGTGTGAACGACATCTGACGAGCAGCTACCTGGTCCTTGGTTCACACCTTCATGGCCCACTACTGCTCAGATAGAGGCTCCAACAGGGATGCTATGATTATTCAGGCTACTCTCCAACACCTCTCCCATACGTACCTAACTCCAAACCGCCTCCCATAAGGGATGCCAGAGATCCATGATAGGTAGTGGAACCCCTCCACAGGGCCCCACCACTCTGGGGACCCTTCCCTGGCATCTACGACTAGGGGGTCCCCACCAGTGAGGACTAGGTTCTGTTGGTTTCTGTGGATCGCATAATTCATCACCTGTACCAGTTGATGTCACGGAACAGCAGTGATAGGTCCTCACAACCAAACCATCTCCCCTAGGGGATGTGTCTCCCTCCCTCACCTTCCCTGTCTCTCTCACTTTCTCACTCTCTCTCTCTCTCTCTCTCTCACTCTCTCTCTCTGTTCGTCCCAGCATTTCACTCAAGTGGAAAGAGGCATTTGTGATAGGGGGGAGGGCAGCATGCAGGCGCTGTGCGATGCTGCTAGCTGCTGTCCTATTGGATGGTGCGGGGCGTTCCCGCACATGCTCCGTTGGTACCACCACTACACACATTTGCAGACCTATTTCCACATTTCCCAGACATCACTTGTTACAGGTGGGTAACTATGCTGCATATGCCACACACACCAGTGGAGCAGGAGCAGCAAGATGCTGCCCACACTGATGTATGTTTATATTGGCCACCCACCACCCATCCGGTCACTGATGACCCCACCCATTGTTTGCATATCCACAGGTGGAGGATCTGAGGAAGAAGGGCCGTGAACTCCGACAATACCACCCGAGTTCCTTTCCCGTTTCAGGAGAGGGGCGGAGTCCCACCGTGATGGTGAGTATTGCCAGGCATGCTGCCCAGGTACAAATGTCACATTGGCCCACCAGCCTGTGTGGTGCCTGCATATGTACATGTGTTATATGACACACATGATAGTGTCCTAATGACTGTCACCTTCCACAGAGGGTGATGACAACAATGAGGACCCATCTACATCTGCCTGTTCACTGAGGTGCCCCACCACCCGCCATGCAAGGGAGGTGGAGGTGGTGGTTGTGGAGGAGGCCAGCCAGGAGACGGATGGGGAATCGGAGGAGGAGGCGGCACAGTTCTCCCCCGAGGAGGGGGATGATGTGGCCATGGGGGATGTGGGGGATGGGGGGGCAGGGTTGGGGGGAATGTGGGTCATGTGGGGGTGGAGGGTGTTGCTGAGGGTGGGTGGGTGGTGGAAGGGGGGGTGGAGAGGGGAGTAGGGGGGGTGGAGGGTGTTGGGGAACACAGCCCAGCACAGGGCACTGTGGGCTGTCAGCCACTGCAGGTGTCGGCAAAGGATGGGCGGTGGCGTGTTGATGTGCCATCCAGGGCCACAGAAATGTCACATGCACATGCCAGCACACAAACCATGGCCACTATGTGTGTGTGTGGTGGCATGTGCGTGCATGATGTGTCTGTGGCACTGGATGGCGTGGAGCGCAACGTCCATCTCCTGTTGCACGCCTGCCAGTGGCTGACAGCAGCCGTTCAGTGGGTGGCCAACGAGGTGGAGCAGCTGCCCTGTCATCGGTCATCCGCTGAAGGGAGTCACAGGAGTCAGTGATGGCACCTGTGACGTCCACACATGTGCCCTGTGCTGTCCTGTGTTCCATCAACGGACATGTGGCAGGGGATAGGTAGCATGTTGCCATTTGTTATGTTTTACAAAGTAAACTGTTGTTGTTAGATGACACAATGGTCACGTGTTTCCCTTACCGACTCACTATGGATGCAAGCATGGAATATGTGTGTGGACTTGGATGTGCAGTAAAGGAAGACATGGGTATCATACGTGGACTGGCTCCACGTGCAGTCTTGGGGGCTAACCATGTGTGTAGGGGTGTGAGACCAGGGTAGCGCATGAGATGGTGCAATGTAGCGGGTGTCCCGGAACATCCATGTCACAGGGATGGGTGTAGTGTAACCAAATGTGTTTGTGGAAATCAGCAGCCGACATACGCATGCCACCTATGTCTGCCTGTGCCACATGCATGCCGGCGGAGGGGGGAGGGGGCAGGCACGTAAGCAGTGTTGCAGGCAGGGGCAATGGTCACACATATGCGGCAAATGTTGGGGGTATGAGGGGGTGGACATGGTGATGGATCAGAACACTGAACATGTGACCTCAGAACATTCCCCATGTTGCAACCTGGGTGGCTGTGTAAACTGCCACGCTGCAGCCCAGGGGCAGTGAACACACACTGTGAATGTCACACATGGCATGTGATGGCATCTGTGCAGTAATACCTGGCAGTGCAAACACCCCACCAGCGAGGGGCCTGGGTGCAGGTCATATGGTCAGGGACACGACATGCATTTGCACACTACATAGGGGACCACAGGGACACACATTGGAAACACACGTTGCATGTAGTGTGTGACAGCTCTTTATTGGCCACACAGTTACCTACGACGTGGCCGTCCACGCCTGCCACGTGGCAACCCCCCCCCATGGTGCTACACCCTCTCCTGGTGCCTCTGGTGGTACTGCCGGTACTGCCTGATGCATCACAGCCAGCATGCCCTCCAGGGCATCAGCAATCCTGTTGAAGGGCAACGCTCGAACCTCCTCACGGAACTGCCTCAGCTTCCTGGTATTGTCCACCACCGCACTGTATATTCTGTTGAGCGCCTGACGATTTCCTGTGGGTGGGACACAGGGTGGTCTGTGAGATACCTCTCCAGTAATCAACCGTCACACACAAACATGTCACGCATATCCCACAAGATCGTTATTGTGATAGGGCAGACTCTAGTAGACACATGGATAGGGGTGAGAGCCATCATTCTCACAGTAGGATAAGTCACAGCCATGCACAGGACACGGTCCAGTAGTTTGATGTGGAAGGCAAACACAAAGATCCACAGGCTGCGCTGACACACCCATGTACTGCAGACGTAGCAACAGGCTTGGGAACCGATAACAAACACATGTCCATCGGGTACGGGAGGTGGAGCATGAACCAGGGACAGCAACCACAGCTGGACAGCAGCAGTAGCGATCAGAGGAAGGTCGAGGAAAGCCAGCCCAAGTGGGGGCACAGTTGGAGGGATAAACGCAGCTCAGACAGGTTACAGGAGATGCGCTATTGACTCAGAGGGATGGAGTGGTAGCACAAGGATATCAACCCTTACGTGCGCAAGTGCACTGCTGCTTCATGTTTCTGACGGCAGAGGGGTTCACATATACCTTGTGGCAAAAGAGGAGGGGTTGGATACCAGTGCGTGTACACCTTGATAAACATATGGAGGGTTTGGACAGAGCAGGGGGAGCAACAGAGGGTGCAGCAGAGGTGGACAGACCCCAGGAACACACGGACAGCGTAATGCTGAGGAATCCACAGCAGGTGATAACCCCTGGGGAAGGGCTGCGATACCCAGAGCTGGGGGGGGTGTTTCCCTGATTCAGGTTGGCAACAGGGGTGGCAGCTGGGAGGTGGCGAGTCTTTCAAAACACAACAGAGGTTGTTAGCTGACCTGTGTGTTCGAGTGGGTGAGTCCCAACCTATGCAATCGGGGGACTCAGTGTCAGAGCTACAGGAAGGGGACATGTTGATGGCTTTGTCTGTATGCCAAGCAGTCGATCTTAGTTGTTGACATACAGGCAGCCTTGAGGGACCTGTCCCTCTCCCAACCCATCTTTACATGATCTTTGATCCTGTCATCTCTGTAAATCCTGGTATATGGGTGTATTAACACATTTTGACTGCTCATTTCATATCCTATGGTTGTTTTTCACCTGGAGATGCAGACTGGAGGGAATGGAGGTTGTGTGACGTTACATGACATAAGATGCTTAGGTTTGTTTATGTCTGCTCTGATTGTCCAATGACTATGGGACAGGTGGCATCCTGTTCTCTGCAAGACGGCTGGGCGTCTGCGATGAGGCAGACTGTTGCAAGGGCAATGCTTTTTTTTATTTTTTGGCTGACAACGTGCTGGACCTTAAACAACATTCCTCTTATGTCTGCATCTGTAGGTGGTAACTGACCCTAAGCTGTTCTGGTGTGTGTCACATTAAAATCATCTGTCATATGCCATACCCTTTTGTTTGCTCCACTACATCCCATCTACGTGAACCATACATGTAACAGCTGTGGAAGGAATGTTGCCACAAACACCACACACACACCAACCAGAGACTAGTGGTTTGTGCGTTTGGTTGTGACAGTCTGTTGTCACCCACCTTCGGCATCGCGCTGTGTTGATGCGGCGTGTGCCCTCAGCTCCTACATCATGACACCCATGTCTGTGGGACCTGCGCCTGGTGCCTGCCTGGGGTGTTGGATGGCCCCCATTGCTGTGCTCACACCAGCCTGTGTGCTGCTGGCTGCAGCCCCCACTGTTGGCCCGCTGGTGATGGGTGGCTCCAGTGTCTCCTCGCCCCCACTTGTGCTGCCCCCAGAGACAGCAGCCTCGGGCTCATCCATGCTCTGAGGCACAGCCACTTCCACCTCCTCCTCCTCCTCCTCCTCCTCTTCCTCCTCCTCATGGGCCCCCATTGTACTGTAGTCACCTGAATTGTGAACAATCAGAGACAGCACACATATGTTTAAACACTCCACCTATGTATACGTGTGTGCTGAAGACACCACAGACATGATGGGGGGGGGCCCTGCATGTGTGCTGCATACAGGACCCACTACACCCTCCCATACCTGTCTGTCCCCACCATGTACCTATCCCGGGGGCACATGTGTGTGCTGTACCCCTGCACACCTTGTTTGGTTGCCATGTTCCTGTTCCTGGTCCCATTCCACATGTAGCCCCCATCCCATCCCATCCCTCTCCCCATCTGCCCCAAATATGTCCATGCATGCCTGCTAATACCCTACCCTTACACCTGTTATTGCCATCCCCTGTATGAGTGTGCGGGCCTTTGATCAGGGCATATTTTGTTTGGACATACTATCTTCACAGTGCTACATGTGCTTGGCAGTGACCCACTATGCAGTGGACTACGACTATTCATCACCTCTGGGCCACTGCCAAGCACATGCAGCACTGTGCAGATAGTATGTCACACAAACATGCCCTGATCAAAGGCCCTCACAATCATACAGGGGATGGCAATCACAGGTGTGGGGGTAGGGTAGTGGCTGGTGTGCGTGGACATTTTTGGGACAGATGGGGAGAAGGATGGGATGAGGGACACATGTTGAATGTGGCCCGGGAACATGGCAACAAAACAGGGTGTGCAGGGGTACAGCACACACATGTGCCACCAGGATAGGTACATGGTGGGGCTTGGGAGACAGCTATGGGAGGGTGTTTGCAGATGGCTGATGTCTACACAATGGGGATTTCAGGCATGGCCTGAGAGCTGAAAGGTGTATGTAGCATACCTACCTGCCTGTGGACGTGCAGTGTCCAGGGCCTCAGGCAGACCACAAAGGTATATAGGCCCAAAGAGTTGCACATGCACGCGACGCACAAGCACCACGCTCGCACAACTGCGCATGCGCAACGGCCGCAACGTAAGAAAAATGTATAAATCTGCCTGCACACCTGGTCCACGTTGAGGGTTGTTTCGTAGGCGAGGGAGAGGAGGTGTGTGTTTGCACTGCCTAGCTGTTTATGTAATAAATTTTATTGAGCAAAGTGCAATAACATACAGTGCAGTATCTGAAACACAACAATATAATACATTCGCCAATTCCTCTGAAATCTGACCCTTCAGTCAGTAGTAAACATTGTATAATAACAAATCCGGCACATTAGCCTGGTCAACTATCAGAACCCCAAAGCAATGTCAGGCAACATACAGTAACCAACCCCATATCCCGAAACTCTGTCCTCCCTTACCTTCCATATTAGCATCAAGGTGAGAGGTCCCTTCAATACAGAGTCAAAGAAAAACAAGTACAGAAGTGTAGTTACATACAGTAAACCCCATACAAGCATATCTCTCGACTCAGAACATCTGGGAATAAAGCATATCAAAAACAGTCTTCTGAAATGGAAAACAGGTCACTGCTGATTTCCATACTCTGCCAATCTAAAAAGGCAGATGGTACCCTCCAAACCTGACATAAGCAGAGGTAAAAAAACAACTCTGCTCCAATAATCTAATGCCCTCCGCCCTCCCCCATCCCACCCCCTCCCCCCTCTACTACTACCCCCCCCAACCCTGTTGACCTAGCAACTCCTCCCAAATGAGAGAGGAAAGACAAGTGAGAGAGACAAGTTAGAAAGAAGAGCAAGCTGAAACCTGGAAGATCAGATCCCACGCCCTACCCCTTCCAAGAGCTACAAACCCCCCAGATCTCCCAACAAAAACGGTTCGTCAGACCATCAAAGGTCCTCTTGAAACACTAAGCTCCAGAGAGTCTCTTCCAGAAAAGGACGACCCCGAATCGAAGCAGTCATTTTTTCCAGCCGGTACATTTCGCAGCATTTAGCACGCCAATCACTAATAGAGGATGCTCTACTACGTTTCCAGAAACGGGCCAGCACCGACCGGGCCACTAACAGAAGTGACTGCACCAGTCTTCGGAGAGGACGCCGGGAAGAGAACTCGGGACACATCCCAAATCAACAAGATTCCATCTCAACTGGGAGAGACACCTGCAAATTTGCCTCAATATGTCCCGTTACACTCTTCCAATATCTCTGAATGTACGGACATGACCACCACATATGATCAAAAGTACCCTGTCGACCACACAATCTCCAACATAGTGGGTCATCAGCTCTCTTCCAGTGAAACAAATCAACCGGCGTGATACTTAAGCGATAAAGGATCCGAAGTTGTGTGTGAAGTAACCCCAGCGAGACAGAACAGGAGTGTGTATAAGAGTAGACTTCCAGCCAGAACTCCTTCTCCTTTCCCAGCAAGGCCATCTGCCAATGCTGATGGGGTAGCCTTAGAGTCATCGGAGTCTTAATATCCATGCACACATGGCGATACAACCGGGTTATGAACGCTTTTAGTTTTCTAGATATAAAAAGATCCTGCTCCCAACCCCTAGGATGTCGAACGAGGTCAGTCATCGAAAATTGGGTAGCCAAGCAGTGGGAGAGTTGCAGATACTGGTAGCCAGATAGGGAGCGCCCCAGTCATTCCTCCAAGCATCGCTTAGTGGCCGGCCGTGAAGGCACATACAAAGATGCTATTCGCAGCGTTAATAAATCCAGATTCGATCCCTTGAACATCTCACGCATAAAACCCAGAACTCCCAAAACAGTAAAGGGTGATTGGGAGTTAGAAACCCCCACCTGTTTACAGACATTCCGCCACGCCATCCAACAGGGCCCAATAAACACATGCATCTTCACCTGACTAATCTCACACCTTTCAGAAAGAAAGGGTACCGCTTCCAATGGGATTGGGTGTAACCAATCGGCCTCCAGCGAGGCCCATTCCGCTCCTGAGTGAATTCTCCATAAGAGTAAGGATCTAAAACAAATACATGAATAATATAATTCCGGGTCTGAAAGTCCCATTCCCCCAGACTCTCTAGGTAGTGTGAGTAGCCGCCAGCCAATCGCCGGACGTTTCCCCATCCAAATAAATCTAGTGATAGCCGTTCGCAACTGCTGAAAAAAATTACGGGGCAGAGCAATAGGTAGTTGCATAAAGAGAAAAAGCAACCGGGGTAAGATCAACATCTTATAGGTATTAATCCGGCCTAACCAAGTAATCGAGCACGAACACCATCGTTCCATGTCCGCCTTAATTGACTGTAGAAGAGGAGTATAGTTCAAACTATACAAGCACGCAGTGTCCCGATGAATAATAATGCCTAAGTATTTAAATTGGTCGACCACCGGGAAATCATCTCCCCAGTCCTGAACAGTAGCGGAGGAACGAGACATACATCGCAAAAGTGTGGACTTCTGGTGGTTGATAGAAAAACCTGAAACCAAAGAAAAGCGTTCTAAGATACTGATCACAATCGGCAAAGCCCTAGAAGGTTCTCTCAAGTAAATTAAAGTATCATCCACGTATAAAGAAATAGAATGCCATTCCTACCCTAGGTAAATTCCGATGTCCGCTGCTCTTAGCCTAATATGAGCGGCCAGTGGTTCCATAGCGAGTGAGAACAACAAGGGAGAGAGCGGACAACCTTGCCTCGTACCTCTCCCCAGACAAAAGGGAGAAGAAGTTGAGCCGTTAACGGACACCACCGCCTGGGGATTAGAGTATAATGCTGTAATCCAGGTACAGAAAATCTGCCCAAACCCAAATTCCCGCAGCACCTGCAACAGATAAGGCCACTCAATCTTATTGAAGGCCTTCTCAGCGTCCAATGAAAGAATGCCATGCGAGCCATCGCCCCGTGCTAGTCTTTGCAAAACATTGATCAGCCTACGAACATTCTCAAACCCAAATCTGTTTTTGATGAAGCCCGTCTGATTTGGGTGAACTATATCAGGTATAAGTTTTCCCAACCTACTAGCCAAAATGGAGGTAAAAATCTTATAGTCTAGATTTAGGAGAGAAATAGGACGATAATTAGAGCATTGTAGAGGATCTTTAGTAGTCTTGAGGATAACCACGATAGACGCCTGATAAAAGGAAGCAGGAAGAGTCTGCCTGGTAAGAATTTCGTTATAAACGGAGAGCAGAGTTGGGGCAAATAAATCCGGGAAAGTCTTATACAGCTCAGCAGGTAAAAGATCTGGGCCAGCCGCCTTAGCAGATTTAAGATTCTTCATAGCCATCACAACCTCCTCTGAAGTAAATGGTCTATCTAAGTGAACCTTATCTTCCTCAGAAATCTGTGGGAGATTAGCCTCTTGTAACCACGTCACGATGACTGACGGAGACGCTGACAACTCACTAGTATATAAGTGTTTATAGAAGCTAGCAAACGCGGTCGCAATATCTCGTGAGCGATACAGCAGTTCACCGTGGGGTGATTTGATGGCAACCACTTGGCGTCGTTGCCTCTGCCTTTTCAGTTGCCACATTAACAACTTCCCTGCTTTATTGCCCTGCTCATAATACCGCTGTTTCGTGCGCAACATAAGCGACGCTGTACGCTCAGCTTCCAGCGCCGCTAATTCTCCTCTGCGCCTAGTCAATAACGCCCACACCTTGGTACCACCCCCTTTCCGATGTTGTTTCTCTAATTTCGTAATTTCTTGTCGTAAGATCTCCTGTTTGGCAAACAGCCGTTTCTTAAACGCACTGGACAAAGAAATCAATTGTCCCCGAGGAACCGCTTTCCCTGCATCCCATAAGAGAGCCTTAGAAATATCAGAGGAATCGTTTATCTGCAAATATTCCAACCAACCTTTCCTCACCCCCTCCGCAAACTCAGTATTAAGTAATAACTCTCTAGGAAGAGACCACACCCTAACTGACGTGTCTTCCTCCCCTATAGTAAGAACAATAGATACAATAGCATGATCTGAAGGCCCCATGGTCCCTGATTCAACCAAGAGAGCTCTGACCTAGTCAAGAGCCAACGGTCAATACGCGAGTGACACTGATAGACCTGCGAATAAAACACAAATAAAACTGGGCTGCCCACTCCTCCATAGCCTTCCCCATGGGGGACCTTGCAAGACGAATCCCTGAGCGATCCAGTTCGGAACAAACACAGTTAAAGGCCCCCCCCACTATCAAAGGTCCCTGGGAAAAGGTCTGAATCGCTCTCGAGAGATCCGCTAGCGCACTTCTCACTTCCGCTGGTGGAAGATACACATTCACGAACGTCAGAGTCAAACCCTGAATAGTACCAATCAGTATCAGAAAACTGCCTAGCTGTTTAGCAAGCTAATCAAGGGCCACTAACACCCGATAAGGTCCATGGCTTCAAAGAGCTACCTGTGAATGGGTAGCTGCAACAAAAAATAATGAACTCTAACTGACAGAGCTTTGCCCAACACTACAAAAAATTCCCCCTTTGAAGTATAAAAAAAATTAGCTTTTAAAAATGAAAACCAAAACCCCTTTGGAAGGACCCTTTGTAAAGGTCTCTAAAACAATCATTTTTTTTCTACTCAAAGAATATTTGCATATTCTACCTTCTATGCTAAGCTATGCTCTATCTGATTTTAATGTAAATGCAAGCTGTCTGGTGGTACTAAGCCCTGACTGACTTTAAATTTAAATTCCCTTTTTGAGATGCCCAAAGCTTGAATAGGGCTTCTAAAATTTCACCCATATAATGCTATCTACATGTTAAAATTGCTTATAAAATTGTCCCAGAATGTGTTTTTTTTCTTTAATTTTTTTTTCTAAACGGTATGCTGAACTGCTTAGAATGGTTGGAGAATAGTTTATTTTAATTATAATTTAGCACACAATTATCCAAGAATGTACCTATTGAATGTATATAGTATATTTATTTATTTATTTACTTAATATTATTTATATACCGCCTTATCATTCAATCAAGGTGGTTTCCACGGCAAACAATCAGGGGGAGGGTAAGTGTCTACATGCAGTGGATAGAGTAGTGTGTAGGTGTAGGGGGGAATAGATTAGAGTAGTATTTTCTACATGGCGCGCTATAATACATCGTGAGCTATTATAAATCTTATATACAGTCTTAGGGAAGTGGGAAGGACCGGAGCTCTGTCTTGAAAGTTGGCTTAGGGGGTGAGGCCATAGTGTTCGATGAACAGGGTTGTCTTCAGGTGCTTTCTGAAGTCCTTGATTTCAGTGGTTAGTCTCAGCTCGTCTGGGAGGGAGTTCCAGATGGACGGAGCAGTCAGGGAGAGTGCTCGTTGTGCGGTGTCTTTGCGGGTCTTGGTGAAGTCTTTAGGGGTGCTTACCCGATTAGAGGTGCCTCTTCTCCTTGGTCGTGTGCTTATGTCAGGTTGTATGAGTGTGTAGGCTTATGGCAGAGGAGTGTTGTTTGATCTTGAATATGTTTATGATAGTTTTGTATTTGATGTGTGAGATGATTGGGAGCCAGTGCAGATCTTTCAGTATAATTATGAGCAGTTGCAAATTATTTGTTCTAAACAGTGCATTGCCAAATTATTGTTATGGTAAAAGGAAATAAGTTGAGAATATTGAGGTGGTAATAATTTAGATGTGCTTTCAGTACTAAAATGTATCTAAAAAGTATCTAAAAACAGATAGCATTCACAAAGCAGCTAGTTCCTATAGAATTATTTTCCAGTAGCAAGGGGCATGTTTACTGAGCCATGTTAGGCTTTTGCAGCTAATGGATGTGTTAGTGCAAATAGCGCTGCATTAGCTGAAGCAGCCGCTTATTATATATTGGAGGCATGCACAGCATTTCACCAGCAGATAATGTAGTGGGAAAGCACAGAGCGCAGCACAGCAGCATCACGGGTGCAGCTAACACCACAGGCTGAGGTTGCGTTAGCTTCACCTGCAATGTCTGCAAAATATGTGGTTACCACACGCTGTCAATGCTCATGGTAACCGCATTTTATAGTCACGCTCATTCTCTTTCCACGTCTCTTCCACTCACACAACTAACACAAGGTCGGCAGATGGCGCGGGAAATCCCCAGTCTATCTGCTTTTTGTCAGCATTAGCTGTAAGTGCAGTGTGATTTCCCTGTGTTATTACCATGTTGACTGCTAACGAGGCTTAGTAAACAAGCCCCTAAATGTGTTCATTTAACATGACTGACTATGAATGCACCAACGGCTGATCAGTGCATGAGAGAAGACAAAAAGAATGGTACCTAATATTACTGTTCTCATGCTTTCAGTGAAAATGAAAAGAGCAAGAAAATCTAAACTCAAAAGGGAAAATAACCACTATCCAAAAAAGAAATACTCTAAAAACTCTTCATGATTAATAAATGCTCCCAAACATGAATTAAGGGGCATTGCTTCAGTCCAAGCATGATAATAGGTGCACAGGCTACTTGTATTGATTTTAAATCTGATTTATAAAGCTTTTCCCCTGCATAAATATAGTGTAGTGTTTCCTTGCTTCATATGTTGTTTTCTATTCTCCAGATCCATCACACTGTACTATCCTGTAACTGCTAATGCAAAGGAGGAGGAGGAGAAGGAAGAGGAGGTTGGGAGGAACAGCAGTGACCACATGACCTTGGATAGGATGATCAAAAGCTTGTATCACAACTCTGTCCTGAAGCCTGAACCAAGAAGGGGATATATATGCATTTTGAAACAAAATTAACAACTGTAACCAGCTTATTTGATATTATTTTATAACAAACAAAAAAAAACCTAATATGTTTATCTTGTTTTGTTTCATTTTCACTGTATGTTATACTAGATATAGAGCCAGTTTGGAAGACTTAGGGGTATGTTTACTAAACTGCGTTAGTGCAATTTGCGTTAGGAGCCGCGGTAGTGACAGAAACCCCAAATAAGGACATGGGCGGTACATCGTTAACACTAACGCGCGTTCCAAAAACTAACGAGCGTTACAGGGCGCCATGGCGCGTTACTGCGCGTTAATCGTAAGAAGGCGTACAGACACAAATCACTGAAACAGAGCTGTAGCACAATGGTTACTGTACTGACTGCTATTACAGGCAGCATGGGTTCGAGTCCCCAGTGTGCCTAACACAGAAGGCTGGCCCAGGCATCACCCTGTACATTACATAAG
The DNA here is from genome assembly GCA_033557465.1 of Ichthyophis bannanicus. Lineage (NCBI taxonomy): Eukaryota > Metazoa > Chordata > Amphibia > Gymnophiona > Ichthyophiidae > Ichthyophis > Ichthyophis bannanicus. Next base: position 154,335,128 of record CM066035.1, on the reverse strand, counting down.
AAATGAGGAGGCATGTTTTTCTTTACGTTGAGTAGTGGTGTCAGAAACACACCATCTCAGTGTGCGTAGCCACGTACGTTGGTGCGTGCGTGGCTGCGTGCATTGGTAGGGGCGTAGCTACGTGCGTTGGTGCGTGCGTACAATCGTGCGTGGGTACGTGTGTTTTTACCAGCGTGGGCACCTTATATTACAGACTCTTTAGGGTGTCTTGCACCTATGCATTATGCTAACAGATGTACGTGTGATGGCCTATGGTTTATCAGAGCCTGTGAGCAGGTGCTGGATTTTCCCAGGGTTGGATTGTGCAGTCACACCCATGATGCACTGCACATGCAAATCAGCCGTCCACAGATACACACCATGGGGAATGCACCCCCACAGCACCTCGGCCTGGTAGGGGGAAGTGACCATGTGCACCCCCACAGCACCTCGGCCTGGTAGGGGGTACTGACCGTGTGTTGTACTGGCACAGAGTAGCTACACACCGTCACATTGTGCGGGTACTGTGCTCACCCTGAGGGTGCAGTAAGGCGCCCAGCACCGTCCATGGCTGAAAGAGGCCATGGCGCAGGTCCAAAGCAGTGTTAATGTGTGAGATAGGTGGCTTCTGCAGAAACACCTTGGATATCTCTGTCTGTTTCAGTCAGGTGTAGCCCCCATGGACCCCTAGGTGGCCCATGTACCACCGCTCCCTCCCCCAGGGCGGCAAACAGGGTCTCCTAACAATAGATCCACATTCTACCTCCCTGCAAAGGTGGCAGTAGAGGGGAACAGCAGCCCCACAGGGCAGTCAATGCAGCTCTGTACACATCCATAACACGATAGCAGACAGACATTAGGCCTGGATATGCTAAGCTGCACCCCACCACTATCTGATATTCTCCTGCTGCAAGCCATCAGCCACTGCACCCTGCAAGCCACTCTATCAAGACACATACCAGCTGCAAACAGTCTGCTAGTTAGTCAATAGTGCATGTGCCCAGTGAAGATGCATGCACCCAGAACTGGGATGTCAGTATACACAGCAAGCAGATAAATCAGTGACTGGGCCCCAAAAGGAAACCCATATCTATCACATGAGAGAAATATTATATAGCACTATGGGGGTGCCTAGCCATGCTGTGGTCACTGCACGGTCAGAGTGAGAGTGATCTCTCAGCAGGACATACTGAGGTCACCCTGTCTGTGTAGGTGGTGGCCGGGCACTAAAATGTCCCAGTCAGTGCCCTATGCCCTGTGCAGATGCACCCTGGCCAGGCCACCCTGTCCGGCCTATACCCATGGTACCTTGCTCCTCATTATGCACATTAGCAGCCCAATACTGGCAACGTTGCTGGCAGTGTGGGCTGTGGAAGGTGTTTGCAGCCACCACACACTGGATAGACAGACAGCCACCCCCACACTTATGCCAGCATTGTGCTACTATAGAGGTGTTCAGCAGCCATACCCACCACACCAGTCCTTGGCACAGTACAGGCATGGATATGGTACGCAATACTGTTGGGGGTCACTCCCCAGGGTGGTAAACACTATCAGAGACCAGACCTGCAGCACCCACCGCAGACATCAGAATGATTGTTATGGTGGAGCTCAATGAGCAAAATGTGCTTAACGTGGGAATTGATATCTGCCAGTTATCAGAGGAAATGTTTGATAGCTGTGTACCATATACCCAGGTGTAGGGTGGCATTGCTAATGTATGCAACTGCTAGTATTGGGAGATACAGGCAGGGCCCAATGTCCTGCCTCTCCAGGAGGCATTGGCCAATGGGGCCTGTGGGTGTGGGTGTGGGTGTGTCTGGCCCTGTTGGCTGCTGCTTTACGGAAGAGTTTCCCAACTCCAGTTCTGGTGTTCCAAACACTGTTCGGGTTTTCATGCTGTCCCTCATAAATATGCATGAGCTACATCTGCATACCATGGGGGTGGTGCATAGATATGCAGCACAGGCATCATTATTAGAGGCAGCATGGAACCTGAATGGTGTGGGGCCCTCCAGGACTGCATTTGCGAGACTCTGCTCTAGGTAATGCGCCTGTTTATGGTGTCTGTGTTTGGTGTGGTAAAATATAGGCGTATTAACCATGCGTATGTTCTCTGCAATAAAGGAATGTCTTTACTATCACTGTTTAGTGGTGGGTAAAACTATGGGGATTGGGTTGGCAGGAGCCCCAGCTGGGATTTGAACCTGTGACCCTCTGGTCTTACAGGCACTGGCTGTGTCCGTTGCACCACACTGTGGCCACAGAGACAGTGCAGTCCCTTGAGATAGGAAAACTGGCCTGACGAGTCAGAAACCCTGCTCTGCACAATTGTACTGTGGGCTCATTTACCTTGTATGGAGACAAAAGTGCAAAGAAACCTCACAAAAAAACTCGAAAAAAGGGGCAAAAACCCATAACCAAGCTGGGCAACAATGATATCATTGGGCAACATTGAAAAACGCTCCCAGGAAAGCTCCACTAAAAAGAAATGATTTTTTAAAGGGTCTACGGAGCGTAGACCCTTCCAAACATCATTTCTTTTTGTTTGGAGCTTTCCTGGAGTGTTTGTTATTGTTGCCCATTGCTATCACTGTTGCCCAGCTGAATTTTAATTTTTACCATTTTTCTTGTGGTCATTTTAACGTTTTATTTGATATTTTCTTCTGTGCACATATATCACACTGCTCAAGTTTTGTAGGTTTCCCCGGTTTTGCTGTACATTGCTGACGTAAATGGTTTCTCTTCCCTTTAATATGCCTTTAACGACAGGTTTTCATTCGCGTTGGAATTGAGCTCTGAAATTCAGCGCGTTAGTGTGAGGGGAGCCTCTCCCCGCCCACTCTCCGCCCATTGACCCCTTCTCTCCGCCCACTCTCCGCCTTCTGCGCTGTTTTACCGCGCCACGGGGCTTTACGATCGTTAACTCTCGGCACTACTGTTTAACATTTACATGCAACCCCTCAGTGAAATATTCAGGAAATATGGCATCAACTACCACATATATGCAGACGATATCATGCTGTACACACAGCTAGAAACCGTCGACCCAAAATACGATCAGCTGGAAACCTGCATGGGAGAGATGTTGGGATGGCTAAAACAGAACAACATGTCGATTAATCATAAGAAGACTGAAGTAATGTTTATATCCAGTAAAAACTGACTTCGAACCACCACCAACAATCACATTGTGCAACAATACATACAACACGAAGAAGGAAATTAGATATCTAGGAGTCATAATCGACAGCAAACTGAAAATGGAAAAACACCTCAGCAACACCAACAAAGCCATATTTCACAAGCTTAGAGTATTGCGACCCCTACGGAATGTACTAGATCCATGCGACTTCCGTTCAGTTGCTCAAGCACTCATCATGCCTCACCTCGACTACTGTAACGCCATCTTGCAGGGTCTACCAAAGAAACGACCAACAGATTACAACTGGCACAACACGTAGCAGCAAGGATCATCATGAGAACAAGCGTCACCGAACATATTACACCTATATTGATGGAACTACACTGGCTCCCAGTCTCTGCCAGGATCCAATACAAAACATTGGTAACGACATTCAAACTAATTCACAACCTAGCCCCATCATTCCTTTCCACCCTGATCACCTTGCAAACTAGCTCCAGAAGCAGGAGAACCATAAGCGAAGCCACACTTATAGTCCCAAGCAGCATCAGACATGTAAAATCCAGTACTGGCCGCAGAGCATTCTCCCTCTCTGCCCCCACTTTATGGAACAACCTACCGCATGAGATGAGAGCAACAAAAGACCTACTCGATTTCAGAAAAAAATTAAAAACTCACCTATTTAACTGCCACTATGGTCAGCTGTGAATCCAACAAGTTGAAAAGAAACAAATAGCTGTTTGTCAAATGTAAATAGTTAAAGGAGAATCGCTTTTGTACATATGAATGATACCTAATGGAGGGCTATATCTAGACCCTGAGATGTGTACTGTGTATTACCCCTCTTCTTTCTATCTATGCCCCATTCTTCCTGTCTTGATTTTGTGACATATCCCAAAGACTTAAATCAAACCGCTTCTGATCGCTGGAAGTAGCGGTATACAAGTGTTTGCTAAATAAATAAATAAATAAATAAACTACGGTTAACGCGCGTAGTATGACGTTAACGGTCGTTGGCACGTTATTACATGCGTTATACTGCACTTACGATCGTTAACATCATACAACACGCGTTATTCACGTTTACCGCACTTTAGTAAACATACCCCTTAGTGTATTTGAAATTACAAACTTACTCAAAATTATTCCCAAGGTGTAGATTTCAAACCTATTTTTTTATTTAATAAAGTAAAACTTCTACAGTAGGGAAAAAGGGAATCTTATTTTGTACGTACCATCAGTCAATGCTGACTCCTGGTGACTCAGCAGTTCCTGGGTTTGCTTGGCAAGGTATGACCTCAAATAGGTTGCTAGGTCTTTTCTTCCTAGGAAATGGAGGATAAAGTGACTTACCCAAGGTCACAAGGAGTGCTAGTGGGAATCAAACCCTGCCCTCTTGGGTATTAGGCTATTCCTCTATTCTGTTTTCTTCTTATGTGAGTGAAATATGATTGTTTAACCCATTTACTTTTACTATAAGCGCATGCACACATTTTTATTACTTTATATGGATCAATATTCAATGTGAAAAATCAAATAAGACAAATAAATTAATAGCGTTGGTATCAGTCCATTACATGCCATGGTTAGTGTACAAACCCGACAATATTGATGCTTTAATTTCTAGTTTTTAATATGTTCTGCCCCACTGAACTCCGTTTTTTCAGCAGATTGAGATGGATTGACAGGTTAATTATGTAAGATACATAAATATATGTACTGTACAGATATTAAATCAAACACTTATTCATTTACTTGACATGTTAACAGAGCACCACAAATTATATGAAGATATTTGAGGACACAAATCATGTAACTCTTGACATTAAGAAGGACTGGTAAATAATATCTATTATTTATATAAAACCAATAGCATTCACTGTGCTGCACGGAGATAAATTGCATAGGTAGGTGGGTCTTGCACCAGTAATCATTCACTCCGAATGTAAGATCAAAGAGGTTAAGTGATTTTTTTCAAGGTCAAAGCTGGGTTTGATTTACAAGGGCTTTATTTTCCGTTCTATGTCTATGGAGAAAAATCCCAAGACTAGCAATAAAAGAACTTACCACATTTACAATAATTAATCAGAGACTGGCATACAAAGGTGCTTCAACTTATCAAACATGCACCTACAAATATTGGGCCTAATATTCAAAGGCATTTGCACAATTTACGGAGCTGTAGACCATGTAAATACTCCTAAGTGGGATACTCAGCGGCACTAACCATTGTTAGTGCCGCTGAATATCTATGAGTAGTGCCGTTATATGCGCCGATGCTAACCGCTTAGCATAGGGGCATGTCGGGAGCATTCCAGGGGCAGTATCTGAGGATAACCATGCAGCGGCAATATTCAGCAGCGAATTTTAGCAGCTGAATTTTAGGTGCAGCAAAAGCTGTCCTAACTTTTGCTGTCAGAGCTAACTGGGCCAGCGGATGAATATTGCCATTGCATGGTTAGCTTCTGCAGCATGTGCCGCTGTGCTGCAACCCTGTATATTCAATGTCGGTGGCAAGAAATGGCCCCGTATTGAATATCCAGGGTTAAAGTTCCGGGGTGACGGCTATGCGCCTTAGAGGCACACGGTCATCACAAATGAATATCAGGTTCATTGAGAGTAAACATTCAGAATGCAATGATATAGCATGCAGACCATATAGTGCCCTGGATATTTTGTAACCATGGAACTGTACAACGAGGCTCTCACCTGTAGCAGATATTTTCTGTGGACAGCAGGGTAAGTCCTCACCTATGGGTAATGTCATCTATGAGTATGATCAGAGCAGCATTGTAGCCACCTTCCAGAAGCTTTTCTAATTGTCACCCTTCCAGAATTGCTTCCAGAAGCAATTCTAATTGATGCATGTCTGGACTGTTTTGACAGCCAAAAATTGTACAGCCCCAACTTGAACCTGATTCTGCAACCACGGGAGCTAGACATTCCCGCAGGTGCAGAATCGGGCACTTGGATAACCTGGACATGCCCCAATTCTACAGCATGGGATGTCCAATCTCCTGTCTGTCTAGCCAGCCCTATGCTCCAGCTGGTATGCTGATGCCATGGCATCCCATTGCCAAGGCACCAGGATGCCCAGCAGGAGCACTGACAGCCTGACGCCATTCACTGACTCCTTTCCCCGCTGTCCGACCCTTGGCGGGGGCAGCCAGGCCCAAGATCGGGCAGCGGGGACTTACCTTCACCTGCGCCATTTCTTTTGTGGGGCCACCTGGCCTGATCACCGCCATCAATGGAACTTTCCATCTTCGATGTGGAACAAGTCCCACATCCATCTTCCTGATGCCGGACGTAGAGAGCCTTATCAGAATAGGCACTGTTCATCTGGATTGTGCAGCCCGCCCCCACTCTGGCTAGTCTCTAACTCTGGTCCTCCCCTCCCACCCCCATCCAGCGCTCCCCAGACAATGCTGCTGTATGTGTGGGAAGCCTGGGGCTCAGAATATGTCGCAAGCAAATCGCGGGGGTTGTATGTCCAAACTGGACATACAGCCCCACTATTCACTGTTCGGAATGATCCCCATCATGTTTATTAATATCACCAGAACACAATGCCTCCAGCGCACAGGAATAGTACACACCACTAGGGATTATATACAAAAGTAACCACGATACATTTTAAATTCCCCCTAACTCCTCCTCCCCAGCACCCCTTCCCCCTCCCCTCAACTCTGCATCAATGTATGCTTCCCACATTACCTCACTTTTTGCTTCCATTTCCAGGTCATTTATGAATATATTGAAAAGCAGTGGGCCTAGCACATATCCTTGAGGTACTTAATTATTCACCTTTCTCCATTGCAAAAACTGGCCATTTATCTCTACTCTGTTTTCTATCTTTTAAATCATCTTCAATACACAATAATACCCTGTCTGCTATCCCATAACTTTTAATTTCCTCAAGAGTATCTCATGAGGTACTTTATTAAAGGCTTTTTGAAAATCCAGACACCCTATGAAGGTCATTTTAAAAGGCTTAGTCATGATATAGAACATCTGAAGATGTGCACATGGACATCAAATCAGGTAGACGTCTCCACAGACATTCCACAAATATTTATCAATCCCAATGCAGGGACATCCAAGCAGGCAAGGGGGCATGGTGGAGGTGCTATGGACTTACACATCTCAGTTTGATTCCAGGAAAGACAAGGACATCTGAAGGCACATCCATGTTTATACCTGCTGCAGGCACAAATAGGCATCAGGAAAGTGCTGGTTTTGGCACTAAATCATCCAGAAAGTGTAGAGAAGATGGAAAATTAAGTGACTAGCCTCAGATTACAAACATCCACACTAGGATTTGAACCCTGGCTACACCATTCTCCGCTTACTATTTTAATCATTATGCTATTAGATATCCATGTGCTGAGCTGTTATTCTGGGTACATCTATGTAGATGTCTCTATAAACATCCATATCAGGCACATCCATGTTTCCGAAATCATGCCTGAACTTGCACGTGCCTGCATTTTTCAGATGCTCTGGCTTTGACATCCCAGGTGGCACTGGGAAGTCACAGTGTCAAATGTGCCTTTTATATCAAACAATTCGCCTTTATCTACCTTTTTATTCACACCTTCAAAAAAATATAGCAGATTAATGAGACAGGATTTTCCTTGACTAAATCTATGTTGGTTTCATGGAAAGTGACATTGAAAAAGTGAAAATGCTAAACAAATCCTGGAGAAGGACCACCTGTGATTGACAAATATACAAATGGGAATGGAGTAGATATCATACCATTCACAAAATATGACGTGTTAGAACAGCTTGCAAAACTGAAAGTGGACAAGTCTATGGGACCAGATGGGATACTGAAAGAGTTCAGAGAGGTTATTGCAGTGCCTTTAAAGGATTTTTTAAATAGATCCTTGGAGACAGGAGAAGTTCCAAAGGGCTGGAGAAGGGATGATGTGGTACCTCTCCACAAAAGTGGTAATAGGGAAGAAGTGACAAACTAAAGGCCAGTAAGCCTTACCTCGGTGGCGGGAAAAGTAATGGAGGCGCTCCTGAAAGAGCGAATAGTGGACTGCCTTGAAATGAATAGGTTGCATGATCCGAGGCAACGTGGTTTTACCAAAGGACAATCTTGCCAAACAAATCTGATTGAGTTCTTTGACTGGGGTGACAAGAGAATTAGATCAAGGGCATGCGATGGATGTGATCTACCTAGATTTCAGCAAAGCATTTGATACTGTTCCTCATAGGAGGCTTATCAATAAATTCAACAGGTTGGAGATGGGTGCCAAGATGGTGAACTGGATCAGAAATTGGTTGACTGACAGAAAGTAGCAATAAACAGAACTTACTCAGATGAAAGGAAGGTGATTAGCAGTGTCCCAGAGTTCGGTCCTGGGACCGGTATTGTTCAATATATTCATGAGTGATATTGACGAAGGGTTGAATGGAAAAGTCTGTCTTTTTGCAGATGACACCAAAATTTGCACCAGAGTGGGACTCCCCTGAGGAGAGGGGAAAATGAGGAAAAATCTACAAAAGCTGGAAGAATGGTCTAATGCTTGGCAGTTAAGATTTAATATGAAGAAGTGCAGTGTCATGCACTTGGGAAGCAGAAATCCAAGAGAATTGTATGGAATAGGGGGCGAGAGATTGGTGTGCACGGACCAGGAGAAGAACCTCGGAGTGATTGTTTCTGATGATCTCAAGGTGACAAAACAGTGTGACAAAGTGGTGGCAAAAACCAGAAAGATTCTGGGTTGCATATAGAGAGGAATTACCAGCAGAAAGGAAGAGGTACTAATGCCACTGTTCAAGTCGCTGATGAGGCCTCACTTGGAATATGGTGTTCAGTTTCAGAGACCGTATCTCGCAAAGGATATAAAAAGGCTGGAAGCAGTTCAGAGGAAGGCGACCAAAATGATTTGGAGCCTGCATCAGAAGACTTATGAGAAGAGCCTTGAAGACCTAAATATGTACACTCTGGAGGAGAAGAGGGACAGGGGAGATATGCTTCAGACCTTTAAATACTTAAAGAGTATTAATATAGTAACATAGTAACATAGTAAATGATGGCAAATAAAGACCAGTATGGTCCATCTAGTCTGCTCAGTACGGGGTTGAGAATAGGTACACCTTCCGCTCTGTGCAGGCCCCCCTTCCTCATGTCTTTGTTTAGGGGTGATCCCACCACTCCATGTAGGACACCCCTATTTGTTAAGGAATTTGATGGTTCAGATTATTTTGATATTTTCTTGTTGCTGTAAAGGGATCCACTGTGTCTGTCCCATGCCCTTTCGAACTCCGCCACCGTATTTGCCCCCACCACTTCCATCGGGAGCGCATTCCAAGCCACCACTACTCTTTCAGTGAAAAAGTATTTCCTGACATTGCCTTTCAATTTACCACCTTGTAGCTTCATGTTATGCACTCTAGTTTTGCAGCTTCTCCGTCTTTGGAAGAGGTTTGTTTGTTCATTATTTCTCTTTAAGTAGTTAAACGTCTGAATCATATCTCCCCTGTCCCTCCTCTCCTCCAAAGTGTACATGTTTAGGTCTTCAAGTCTCTTCTCATAAGGCTTCTGACGCAGGCTCCAAACTATTTTGGTTGCCTTCCTCTGAACAGTTTCCAGTCTTTTTACATCCTTTGCAAGATATGGTCTCCAAAACTGAACACAGTATTTCAAGTGAGGCCTCACCAGTGACTTGTACAGTGGCATAAGTACCTCTTCCTTTCTGCTGGTAATTTCTCTTCGTATGCAACCCAATATCCTCCTGGCTTTTGCCACCACCTTGTCTCATTGTTTTGCCACCTTGAGATCTTCAGAAATAATCACTCCAAGGTCTTTCTCCTGATCCGTACACACCAATCTCTTGCCCCCTATCGCGTACATTTCCCTTGGATTTCTGCTTCCCAAGTGCATGACTCTGCACTTCTTCGCAATAAATATTAATTGCCAAGCATTAGACCATTCTTCCAGCTTTTGTAGATCATTCCTCATGTTAACCACTCCCTCAGGGGAGTCCACTCTGCTGAAAAACTTTGTGTCATCTGCAAAAAGACAGACTTTTCCATTGCAGTCCTTCAGCAATATCACTCACAAATACATTGAACAGTGCTGGGCCCAGGACCGACCCCTGGGGCACCCCGCTAATCACCTTCCTTTCATCCAAGTGAGCTTCTTGTACCATCACCTTCTGTCGTCTGTCAATCAACCAATTTCTGATCCAATTTACCATCTTGGGATCTATCCCCAAACTACTGAGTTTATTGATAAGCCTCCTATGAGGAACAGTATCAAAGGCTTTGCTGAAATCCAGGTAGATGACATCCATCACATGTCCCTGATTTAGTTCCCTGGTCACCCAGTTAAAGAAATCAATCTGATTTGTTTGGCAAGATCGTCCTTCAGTAAAACCATGTTGCCTCAGATTTTGCAACCTGTTGGTTTTGAGAAAGTTCACAATTCGCTCTTTCAGGAGCGCCTCCATTACTTTTCCCGCCACTGAGGTAAGGCTCACAGGCTTGTAGTTTGACACTTCTTCCCTGTCACCACTTTTGTGTAGAGGTACAAAATCAGCCATTCTCCAGTCCTGAGGAACCTCTCCTGTTTCCAAGGATCTGTTGAAAACATCCTTTAACGGCCCTGCAAGAACCTCTCTGAGCTCTTTCAGTATCCTGGGATGTATCTCATCTGGTCCCATGACCTTGTCCACTTTCAGTTTTGCAAGTTGTTCTGACACATCATCTTCTGTGAATGGTGTGGTATCTACTTCATTCCCAGTTTTATATTTTGGGGTCACAGGTGGTCCTTCTCCAGGACTTTCCTTAGTAAAAGAGCAGAAGTATTAATTTAGCAATTTCACTTTTTCAATGTCACTTTCCACGAGTGTGTTCCCAGGACTTCTGAGTCCTGCAATTCCACCTCTGATCTTCTTCCTTTCCCCAATATACCTGAAGAAAGTTTTGTAACCACACTTCTCATCTTTAGCCATCTTTTCCACTGCCTTTGATTTTGCTATCCTTATTTCTCTCTTTGTCTCTTTGAGTTTGATCCTGTATTCATTTCTGTTCCTCTGTTTGCAAGGTTTTGAATTTGCGAAAGCTGTGTTTTTTGCCTTTATTTGAGCAGCCACTTCTTTGGAAAACCAAATAGGTTTTCTTCTCCTCTTGTTTTTGTTTACTTTTCTTACATATTTATCCATTCCCCTTTTATTGCCACCTTTAGTTTAGCCCATTTCAATTCCACTTCCCTTATCTCCTTCCACCCTGTCAGCTCCTCCTTTAGGTACTCGGCCATTTTATTGAAGTCTGTGTTTTTGAAGTTTAGGACCTCGAGCTAGCTATGATTGGCCTGTACAAATGGACAAACAAACCTCTTCCAAAGATGGGGAAGCTGTAAAACTAGACGGCATAACTTGAAGCTGCAAGGGGGTAAACTGAAAGGCAGGGTAACATGAAGCTGCAAGGTGGGAAGCTGAAAGGGTGGTGGATGCTTTGAATGCCCTCCCGATGGAAGTGGTGGGGACAAACACAGTGATAAAATTCAAAATGGCATGGGACAGACACAGTGGATCTCTTTACAGCAACAGGATAAATTAAAAATAAGCATAGCTATCTCTTATATCTGAACAAATAGGAGTGACCTACACAGAGCGATGGGTACACCCCTAAACGGAGGCATGAGGAGGGGTGACCTTCACGGAGCGACAGGTGCACCTACTCTTGCTGCCTTGCTGGGCAGACTTTCGTGAAAGGCTGTGGGTGTGGTTGGTGATATAAAGAAAACTACAAAAACATAGAGACTTTTTCAGCCGGTGAACTGTCATTGATGCTATCGGGGCACTGATCGATACATAGTATCTTTTGTTTTCATGCCGATTTGTCTGAGACGTTCCCGTGCTATATTATTGATGACAACCCTCAGCGCAATTTTTCCTTGTGTTTAATGCTGTTGATATTAGAGTAATTGCTACAAATTTGGGCAGACTAGATGGGCCATACTGGTCTTTATCTGCCATCATATACTATGCTACTATGTTACTATAAACTATAATTCTCTACAACATATGTTCAGTAATTTTATTCTTTATAATGGTTTCTACCATTTTGCCTAGCATGTTTCTTAGATATTTATTTTGTTTTATAGAGGCAGCCTGGAAAGAAAAATTACTGGGCCTAGAAGGGATGGAATTGTATTACAATTCCTGAACAGATTCTGGAGAATGGACTCACAAAAGCCTATTATCACATCAGGAGTCCTTTTCTAGACAGTAGTGAGATGTGAATTTGTTGTCAGAAGTCTATTTTGGCTTTGCATTTCTTCTTCATGAAAATTGACCTTAAGTGGATTGCTGACACAGCCATGGCTCTGACATTATGATCCTTAACATGATCTGTTTGGGCATAAGTGAAGGAAATAAAATTCACTAGCCAATTGGAGTGTGTGTGTTTCTTGATGGAAGCTCCCAATTTGTTTAGGTTAAAGCAAACACAAATCTGGGTGAACATTCTAAGGACTTTAGTCAGTTCAAATAGACAGCCAATGCTCTCTAGCAGTCCAACATGTGCAATGCCCTTTCCCCCTTTGTGAGGATGAGATCTGTGAAAAAATATAAGTACAACAATTGACTAATCAGATGGAAATCCAACACAAAATTAGGAAGGAACTTTGGATAAGTTCACAAAACCAAGCTATTTTTGTAAAGTTTTGTATAGGGGGATCAGTTAGTAGACCCTGTTGCTCACTAACTCTGCACTCCAAAGTTACCACCACTACAAATATTTTTTTTTCAGGTCAGGCACTTCAGTTGACAGACATCTAATGGCTCAAAGGGAACTTTTATCTGCTCTGCCAAGACAATGTTTAGGCTCCATGAGTTGACAAACTGAGGTTGGGCTTAGGATAATGTATGACAAGCCTTAGCAATCCTAGCATCCAGATGTTTTGTGTGTATGAATACTTGAGTTTGCTTCCCAAGATGTGCTCATCCAAATAGGGAAACACATGCATGCCCCTGCATGGATGCACATGCATGCCCATGCATGCATGCCCATGCATGCTCTTTAAGATATGTTGTGACCACTGTGAAGCATTTTATGAAACACGAGGTACTTATGTGAAGCTAATGGTCATTCATGCAGTTCTAGTAGTGGTGTTTCCCTATGACAAATCACAGGTATTTCCTCTGACTGGGATATGCCTCAATATGGGTATGAGCAGCATCCTTTAAGTCCAAAACATATAGCCAGTCTTCCTTTTTGGAGGTAGGGCATAAGGTTGCTAAGGGAAATCATTCTGAACTTGTCTTGTACAAGATGTTTGTTCAGATTCCTCAGGTCTATGAGGGAACAGAATGACCCTTCCTGTTTTTGTGACCTTGAAGTTTATGAAGTAGTCCTTTCCCTTCTTCACCTATTGGAACAGGTTCAACTGCATTGGCCTCTAGAAAGTAGGAAAGCTCTGTTTTTAGTATTTCCTGTTGCTGAGAGATGATGGAAGAAACTTTCAGAGGGCGATTAGATGGGATGTCAAATAGATGTAACTTGTGCCAAAGCTGAATGATCTTGTGAAAACGACTGTCAGAGCTTATTAAGGGTCACTGGTTCACATAAAACCATAGTCTCCCTCCTACTGGCAGGTTGTCCAAAACTGGTACTGGAATACTGGCTATGTCTTCTTGGAGACAGTCAAAACCTGTCCTATATTTTGGCTGTGGAGCAGGCTGGAATTTCTGGGCCACTCTGCTGACAAGCGAGAGAGCAAGGACCCTGATTTGTTTGAGTGGAGTTGGAGGCAGGAAGGTACTTACGCCCAGGACAGGAACAAGAAGATGAGGCACCCTAGGCAAACCTCATCCCTTGTGCCTGCCCACCTGCTTCCTTCCTTCCCCCTCCCCCCTTTCCCTCTCTGGTTCCCATTGTTGCTGCTGCCACCCCTCTCCAGAACATGTAGAAGCAGCAATGGCTGCAAACATCCCTGCAGCATTTAGCTTTAAACTTCGGTGCTGCAGGACTGCTTGCTTCCACCCACTCTCTGATGCCCAATGCCAACTTCGTGTTTGCAGCAGAAAGTTGGCATCAGGCATTGAAAGGGCAGAAACAAACACCACATGGGGCCAAAGTTTAAAGTTCAGCATTGCAGGGCTGTTTGCAGGCATTGCCACCACTGCTTGCCCCAAGAAGGGTGACCATGGGAGCAGCAATGGGAGTCCCTGGACGGTTGGCATTCTAGGTGACCACCTAGCTAGTGCCCACTTTGCTTACACCTATATTCTCCTATAACCCCACTGTGGTACATCCCAGCTGTTGAGGAGGTTGGGTCAGAAGTGGGCCTGGAGAAGGTCTTAAGTTGTGTCAGTGTGCTGCTTGATGAAAATTAGAACCTTCTGCACATTATCTCTAAAAAAGTTTCTCTTCATGGCACGACATGTCAGTGACATTTTCTTGGACTCCAAATTTTAAGTCAGGCTCATAGCCATGGGAGTCTTCATAAAGGATACTCTTGATTCCATATCAAAAATACCATAGTTTGTGTGCACCATATATTTTCTACTCTCCTTCCCTTTACCCACTAGGGAATTCAGTTGCTTTGCTTTCTCGTGGGGGGGGGGGGACACTGAACTCCTGCATACTGCATGTGATGTTCTGCAAGTGCATGCCCATTAAGAGCTGGTTTAAAACACCTACAGATTATTAGCATAGCATTCAGAAAGAATAAGACATAAGAAATGCCATGCTAGGTCAGACCAAGGTCCATCAAGCCCAGTATCCTGTTTCCACCAGTGGCCAATCCAGGTCTCTAGCACCTGGCGGGTTCCCAAAAGGCAACACAGGTTCCACAATTCTTGTCCCAGGACAAGCAGTGGATTTCTCATGTCCTCTTTAATAATGGTTTTTATGGACCTTTCCTCCAGAAACTCGTCCAAACCCCAGCCACACCAAGAGCCGCTCACTGCATCTTCCAGCAACGAACCCCAAAGCCCAACCACACGAGTGAAAAAACACCCTCTTCCACTAGTCTTAAATGGGTTAGTAAGAGAAGATATTTGTTCACTCAACGCCCAATCAAACTCCAGAACTTGCCACCAAAGGATGCAACAAAAGCTGCCAGTGTAGCTGGGTTTTAAAAAAAGGCCTAGACAAATTCCTGGAGGAAACAGACCAAGGAGAGATCCCAGAGGCATACCACTGGTTACATTCTTGTCCTCTTCAGGAGCTTAGCTCCATTTATCTGTACCCTTTGTCGCCTCCCACTCAACCTTTTTCTAACCTAGTCAGTCACTTTAGGGTCTGTTCCTAGGATGCTCAATTTATTTATAAGCTGTCTATGCAGAATAGTGTCAAAGCCTTTACTGAAATGTAAGTACACCACATCAAGGGCTCTCTCTCTCAGTCCAACTTTCTGGTGCCCAGTCAAAGAAATGAATTAGATTTATCTGAAAAAGACCTGCCCTTAAAATAAAACCATGCTGCCTTGGATCTTGCAATCCATTGGACTCCAGAAACCTTACTATTCTCTGTTTTAGCAGCATTTCCATTCATTTAATCCACTACTGTTCCTATTTGTGGATGTTTTCTGAGGTCCTCTTCCTGGCCCTTCATCTGTGAATTTTCTTCCAAAAGACTCCAGTATCTGAGCTTCTCTTCCCAGGAGCACAAAGATGTGTCTTGGAGCTCTTCGCCCTTTTGAAAGCGGGTTTGTTGACCTTTAAGTGGAGGCTAAAGCTTCTTGAATCTGGAAGCCTTCTGGACCCAGTATATCACATCAACTTCTTGTTGGCAGGTTATGGAGAGGTGGGGGGGGGGGAGTTGGGGGGTGCATATCCTGGACAATTCTGTGTACAGGCACTATTACAGCTTCCTTAGAAGGCTTGAAGAACTGGAGGATTTCCAGGGCTTTGGTTCTGGGTTTCTCCTCTGTCTCTAACTTAAATGGAATAGACAGCCATTTTTCTGGACAAACTCAATGAAGGATAGTTCTTCTAGAGATGGATTTTAGTCTCTCCTGAGAAGGAGAGAGATCTGAAGGTAAGCCTGGAGATCTCTCCTCTATGAGGAACTCAGAGCCAAACTCAAAACCCCAGGAGCACTCTGAATCTGACCTAGTATAACATTCAAAGGATGTCTGGCTCCTTGCCTGGGCTGGCCTCTACTCTTTTTCTGGTTGTGGATCTGTGGGCAGAGTGTCAGTGCACCAACATTCTCCATTAATTCAGAGAACAGGTCACTCATTACCTAGGCAATCACCAAGAGTTGAAGTTCTTTGATTCCTGATAACAGTGAATATCTTGTAGACAGATGATTGAGTCCTAAGGATCAGTTCAATGCCTCTCTGATGATGCAGTTGAAGAAGCTGCCTTGCACTGTGCAAAGATTTCCATCCTCTCCTTTAAGCTCTTAAAAATCCACTCCTCAAGGCTGCACATTGACAAAGCTGGGGGATTGCAGTAGGGTAATATCAGCAGACTGGTCCTGGTGCCTTGAAGACTCTCATGGTTCTTATGGTACTGAGGAAGTTGAGCACTCCTCATCTGAGCTTCACTTTGAGGTGGTGGTTCCTCTGACACATTGGTGCTCATGACATCATGCTGCAATGAGCCGTGGCACAAATGCACCTCAGTTTCCACTCAGTGTTCTGTGACCACGGGCTGTTGATGTCGATGATGTTGAACACAAGTCCTTCCTTTTCTTTGGGATTGAACTGGCAGATGACCATTCGCAATAAACCCCAATGATACTCAGAGTTGAGTTGGATCAAAATGGTTCTCTCGATATCAGTACAACATTCTATGTAGTTCCCTAGGCCATGGGAACTAATGCCACCAATGCTGATGACACTGCAAAATCAAATGACTTGATTGTGAAAAAGTTAAACACAGCTGTGGCACCTAAGGGCTAAATACGACTGATAGTGATGACACAAGAGAAAGAAAAGACACCTTTAATGGACAAAAAAAACAAATAAAGGCACTACTGAGAAAGACAAAACATGTGGCAACAGTGGCAGGAGGAGAAAGAGAAAACTAATATTAATGAAACCAATTTGGCAAGGAACAAAGAAAAAAATCTACACCACTTTAAAACATCCATATGTCTCCACAATGAAACGTAGACTGAGGCAATCCACATGGCGATGGCAGGCATTAAGTAGCACACATGTATGTGGGAGCACTTCCACAAGATTCTGAAAGGTAGCTGGGAAGCTGCTTCTGCACAGGCTCAGTCGATGACTTGTGAGGGCATTATCCTACCTGTCCACTCATTTTCAAAGGAAAACTCTAAATTGAAGGCCAGTGCACACAACATGGGTATAAATTACTTACATACTTTCAACCTGCATAAGCAGGTGCAAAGTACTTACCAAATGTCTCCACGTGTACTTTGCCTGCCCTTCAAGGCGTCTTCAAGGCCTATTTTATTGCTGTGGACACAGTGACAGATTATGCATGATAACAACATTGGTGTGTGCTAATCATTAGTAAATGACCCTCTTAATGTGTTAATGAGCAATAAAGCAAGAAGTGATCTCTTAATTCAGTTTAAGTATCTGTGTTTCTTAAGGGGAGGAAAAATACAAGCCATGGCTGCATCTTATTGAAAATGAAGGTAGAATCAGTACAATCATTTTGCTGAAGTTCATTCTATGGCATACGTTGGTGTTTATTTACAGATGTATATAAGCATGTCATTTTCTAATAGGGTGCTATACATTTGCAAATGGTGTGAGCATACATGACACCAAATTTCTAAGGGATACTGTACGTGTAATTTCCCTTCAAGAATACCCCATGGAAAGTACATGCATATATTTACGCTTGCTATTCAGCATGCAAAACCTTCCTGGTATATATTAAATGCATACATCTGCATTTAATAAAGTATGTAAATCTGCACTAACCCTTTCCTAAACTCTGCCCTTTGGAATGCTTCTGCACATACGATAGGCTGTATGAGTGCAGTTTTAAAATGGGGAACCTAAGGTAAGAGGGTAAGTAGCACCTATTTCCAACCTTTTTTATAAAAACACAGGCACCTACTCTATGGTAGATGTAATGAATGCACACTGAACACTATTTAGCTGGTCTGGACATCCGATCCAGATGTCCAGACCGTTAAACGGCTGGGCAGCCTGCCAGGGACAGAGCTTCCCTTTTGAACAGGCAATTTGTTACGGGAAGCTCAGTTCATGAGAGGAAGGTGGCAAGAAAGAGGCAGAGCGAGGGTGGAGCAAGGGCAGGTGGTGGAAGGAGAGTGACCCCAGACATACAGGGCCAATTCTGAAGTGGAATAAGTCCCCCTGAATGGAGTCAAATGACGCAACCTGGTAAGGATGGCAAGGAGGTGCAGAGGATTCCCCACAGCCCGACCCTAGCCATTGGAGGCCAGATCAAGGGTCGGACTGCGGGGCACGATTAGTTTCGGTGGCCAGGGATCACCGCTCCTGAATAGAACCGGGGTGCCCGGGCAACGGGACACCATGGCACGGAGTCTCCATTCAGGAGCCTAGATAATTTATCCGGGTTATGTGGGCAGAATGTGCAGCTGATCGGAATCAGGGTCTGGCCTGCACGTCCAGGACATAGAACCAATTCTGATCCTGTGAGCATGTCTAGCCCCCACAGGATCAGAATCAGGTCTATGCTATATGCCCCAGTTCTGATCGGCCATACAGGGGGGTGGGGGGGGGATGGCCAGCACAGAAGTGGCCTCAAAGTATGCAAGTATGCAAATAAATTAAGGTATTTTATAATCAACATGCAAACTTGCAAACTCTGTTGGTATTCTGCCCAGAACGCCCCCTGATGACATCTACTGCCAAAGTGCGCACATTTATGCCAAAAATCCTACATTAACATCACTTGTTATTTTATAAGAGCCACTGGCACACATATGTGGCAACATATGAGCAAAAATAACTTTATAAAATAGCTACTTAGGGAGGCAATTTTATAAAGCCATTTCTGTAGCCTTCAGAGCAGGTGTAAATTGGAATGTGAGGATTTGCCGCACTATGGGGATTGGTTTGGGGTTCCTATTTTATAAAAGGACATAGGGTCAATGTTGCCATGGATGGTAAGAAAATGAATGTAAACTCTACCAAAAGAAAAGTATAAAAGAACTATATACAATCTAGTGAGCTGCACATTACCAAACATCAGGCCTTTACCAGAGGCATTTTAGGAAGGACATTCAGATGAAATATGGGGCATCTAGGGCAAAACCACACCTCGGACCTTTACATTTCAGCCCAATTTTAGCAACTTGGATGTCCCCAACATGGATGGTCGCATTGGCGGCCATAAAGACATCCCCACTCCAAATACTTGGTGTGGGAATGTCTATCCTAAGCTGAAAGCAAGTCCATGTAAGTTATTTTGCGTGGAGGGCGTTCATCAACATGCCAACTGAAAACAAATGTCCTCTTTTCATTCAGTCTTTGTTATCATCATGGCAAGCATAGGGGATATCAGAGTACTTTTGTCTCTGTGCTCTCCCAGGTGTCTGGAAGGCAAAATGAGAGCTTTTCTGATGCCTATCCATGCTCTGGAGTAGGAATAGACATGGACAGTCTTGCTAGAGTGTGGGGACATATAGCCATTTCTGAAATCAGGCATATATATCCAAATTGCCCCAAAATAAATAAAACCCCTTAAACCCACAACAAAGCATCCTACTAACAGCACCTCTCTCACTCCCACTCTATCTCCTTCCCCTACCTAAAAAAACACCCCCTCCCCAACACACTACAAAGCACAACACTCCAATACATGTTTTTAAAATTATGTATTTAAAGACTTTACAAAATGTATCCAGAACAAGCTTGTACAGAAAAGGCATAACATTCAATAATCATCCAAGGAAAGGAATAAGGATAAAATCAAACTATATTAATGCCTGTAGTCCACTATCACGGGAGCGTAAGTGAATTAAAAATAAACAGAAAGGCCAGAGGTGCCCATCTGCATATATTCAAATAAACTAAATAACAAGAAAAACAGAGAGCTGGAGAGGGAACAAAGGATTAACAATAAACGTGGTTACTTTATCCCACCACCCTCTTCAAGCAGGAGAAGATGTAACAGGTAATCTAGCACTGATAAACAGATAAATCAGCAGGCTGAAAAAAAAAATCTTTGTGATTTATGTATGACTAAACATTTGCAGTAAAAGTGCGAGTGAAAAGTGACTGCCAACTGCAAACAACACTGGTCATAACAAAAACTGTTTACACCGCCTTTGCGTTTCTCTTGAAAATATCTGGAAAAATCTATATTTTTGACTAGAGAAAAACTGTGACCATTTAGCATAGAATAACCTGAGTAACCAATCTCTATCCGATTATCGCGGCACACATTTTAATAAGATAGAAACTTTTAAACCTGTTGGCCCAGGAGATTTTAAAAGATCTGAGAAATTAAGAGCATCCATTGCGATAACCTCTTCAGACAATCCTGGCACTTTCTTCTCTTCGGGCAGATAATACGCCTCACAGTCATTGGCATTAGTTCACGGAAAACAAGCCAAGTTCTTAGACAAAAACTGCTTAAACAACTCAACCAGAGACCTGCCCACAATAACCAGAAAGTTCAATGTACTCACTTTTTGAAGCACGGGCTGTATTTTCATGAGTTTCCAACTTGGCACTGAAATGAAATATTATCTTTGATCAGTTCGCCGCCACTTAGTGTCCACACATAGCAGTTCTAACGTATTCTTATTTTCTTCCACTTTCATTTTTAAAAGTATCAGATTAAAGCACATATCCCTTTTTGGGTAACAGCTTCCTCCTTAGCCGAATTTCCTTCCAGCAGTCTGCCAAGATACATCCCAGAGAGTAGAGGTAAATGGCATACCAGATATTGTCTTAGTAGTAATGTTCTTTAGAGCCAAATTAAGGACAAGGCAAAGGGAATAGGCAAAATTGAATGTCAGTAGACGCCTTCCAAACATCTGCACTTTACTCTCCACTGCCTGATGCTGGGAGCAGCGCTTCCATCCACAAACTCCTAGGGACAAATACCAGATGGCTGAAGAGTATAAGATGCTCCACTCCTCATCAACTTGATACTCCCTGCTCACCACAGCACAAACCTGAGGGCCCAACCTTCTGGATTTCATTCTAGAAGGCTAGTCGCAGTAGTTTTGGGAAGCATTCCCACTTGGAGGCGGGGGCAGGCTCCTCGCCCTCAGGAGATGAGGGTGATTTCCAGACCAGACAGGACAGACAACTCCTCCAATCGTCTAAAGGAAAAAAGGGGGGATTGTTGTAGTGGTTTCTTTGGAAGGAGTAGACTAAATAGGCCATGTGGTCTTTGTTTTTCCTGTCATACATTTACCCCCCCCCTGTTCTATGTTTCTATGATAATGCTCAGCCTACAATGCCCTTCCCCGCTCGAACCTCCCTTCATTCCTCCTCTTTGCGTTCACTCTGTGAGCAAAACAGTCCATTGGATCTGAACCGGAGATGACTGAGGCTCTGCTGGGTAAGCCTTAGCCTTCCCCCTCTTCTCTTCGGCATAGCGAGAGGAAAGAGACACAACCCTTACCACAGCCCATCTTAGGATTACCCACCACCCTCTCCACTTCAGTACATGTTTAACACAAAACAACCTAAACAAGAATAAATTGTCCAATTATAATGTCCAAACACTTGCCTTATTAGATTTACAAATCCTAATCATCCATAAGCAGAACATTTTCCTTGTCCTGACTTACAAATGGTCACACTTGAGAGTAAACTAAGGGTGGTGCTACTGCCTTTATGCCTCCTGGGACAAGCCCCCCTTTTCAGCATGGACCAACTTGAAACTCATGTCATTAGCTAGGCAGGGGACCAGTTACCCTCAAATGTCCCTAGGGGTAGATCAGGGCTGTGGAGGCAGCACAAGCAACCTGTGGCAGCCCCCCCCCCCCCCCCCGACATGTTGACCCAGTTGCATCAGAGTGGGGTTCAGATAGCGGCCGGCCACTGGGTGCCAGACCCAGCACATCATCCTGCCGAATGGGCACTGCCACCACCAAACCAAGCTGAGCCACCCCCTATGACCCCATCATCGGAAGCAGCAGTGTGGCATGGTTCAGAAGGTACGGTGAGCCACAGACGGGGCATTTCTGCTTGGGTGCCAAGCAGGAAACCCTTGGGCCAGTCCTGCGGGTAGTGATACATAGAAAAGAAAGCTTGTGGGAGAACACGTCCCCTATCCCTATCTGAAAATGCAGAAAGATTTTAGACAGCGTACTCTGACAGATGGTTTAGGACAGGCTCAGCATTGCATTCTGTAGCAGAGGAAGAGAGATGTCAATTTTAAACAATTTCTCTCAGGCTTTTCTGGCTCCAGAGCCAAGAGAGACAGCATAGTCAGAGACACACATTGCAGAAGAGAGGGTCACTAGAACATTCAGGCAGCTCTGTGTTTGTCTCACATAGGGTGAGAAGTAAGTTTATAACAAAAACTGTCCAGTCTTTCTGGCTTTAGAGTTAGAAAGACTTGCAAAAAAAGGGGGGGAAAGAGGGAATAAGCAAACCCAAACAGCAGAGGTGAGAGGACAGATATTGCAGAGGCGGGCAACGCCAGTCCATTTACTTGGTGGTACATTAGAAATGATTAAAGAAGAGTTTGTAGTTTATCAGTTTCTAAAGCACTACTAAGTTTATACAGACACATATAAAAGACGACACACCTCTGACTCCACAAAGTTTTACACATTCCCATAGTCACCGATTAGAATCACAATCCCAGGCAAGCAGTACGATATAGGAAATGATTGTAAAACAAAGCAGGAAGAGTGATCTAGCTAGGCTAGCAGCTGCTAGCCTAGATCTAGGGGCCCGAAACCAGCACCAGTAAAACAAGGGCAAGAGAGGTATGATTTCCAATTCCTCTGTGGTCCATTAGGCCAACTGAAGAGGACATTTCTTTAAAGAAGAAGAGAGTGTTAAGAAATTTAAGGCCCGAATATTCCCACAGCAATTACAAGGTTTACAGACCCATAACAACTGTGAAACTACCTCTAAGTGGGATAACATGGCTAATGGTGTTTGAATATGCCTGGATACTGCTGCTCACTGCGCCCACCAATGCTACACAGTTAGTGCAGCAAAAGCCTGGTACTAACTTTTGACACCAAAGCCAACGACCCTCGGGCAGCGGCTGAATTGTCCACTAACGCCTGGTTAGCTTCCGCGCCATGCCGGGCCACTGTGCAGCAGGACCCCAATATGTTCAATGTTGGTGATCCAGATATGCGTCCCAGCATTGAAATCATCCAGGTTAACTCTACAGCAGCTCTGACACCTTCGGCATTGTACTCATCACTAACCACCACTCGCTGAATTAGTCGGGGTCCTCAGTTTCCAGTGGAACACTCCTGAAAGACCACATTGTTGTGCTTCCCATCTTCCACAAAGGGGGAAAAATACCACACGAAAGCAGACACCCATTATACACCTTTACCCTATGATATACATTTTTCCCCCTCCATCCCCATCTCCCCACCCGGATCGCCAAACCCCCATCAATGTATCCTAAAAAAAAAAAAAAAAGCAAACTAACTAACTACCTAATTGCAATATCTCATTACGGACTATGAGGGGTCCCAAACATTGAAGGGTAGGGGTTCCCACAATCAACAAAAAGGTTTATTATTATAGACAGGCAGAGCGAAGCGACAGCCTGCCCCGTGCCCCCCATACTTTCTAGTCAACATCACCTGGTGAAAAACTATTGCGCCATTCCCAAAATGTTAGGCGGCAACCTGTTTCTCTCCATCTTGAATAGTTATCAGGCCTTTTTACCCACCAGACCATTGCCTGCCTTCAATACCCAAAGACCACCCAACTCGTTTCCCATTCCTCCCGGGTTTGCGTGGTGGCCAAGCAACCAACCAATTCCAAACGCAATCGGTAGACTGTCCAGTCCATCAAAACTCTTCTGGTTGAGGCAAACCCACTTATGAAAGGGTACAGCTCCGCACCCCAACCACCCGTAAGAGCCAACGTGTTCTACAATCTCCTAGCCACATATGATTCATAATTAAGGGTCTAAAGGATCACTCCCTATCGCTCACGAGAACATCCTTGGGGCAACGGCCCCATCTACGTTATATGACATACGTAGTGGCTCTGCATGGGGAGACAACTAATGACCCACGCCGGTGTGACACACATTTAAATTGCTACTTCTTCAACATCGGGCACGCCTCAACCAGGTCCGACAATTTCAGTCGTTATGACACTCTGAACGGAAACCGGGGGGTCACCTCGTTGTGGCCAGTTCTGCTCTCACAGGCTATCTCTAACTCCCACTATAGTCTGGTAGCAGTTAGTTGAAGGGTGGAGCGAATCCACGCAGCAACCGCGCACCTTTATTTTCAAGACTAGCCGGCTTCGATGGAGGGTTTTCCACTCCTCATGTCAAAAAATTCTATAGAATTTGCGCCGCAGGATCTTGTCAATATTAATCACTGTCTTTGGTTTTTTTTTTTTACGGTCTGAGGGCCCACAAACATGAGCAGAGGCTAGATGAAAGGGGAATAAGCATAATTGTATGTAGCAATGGTGTGGTGGAGGTCATGACTCTCGGCTCAGAGACCCAAAAGATTTAGCAACTCTTACCCGGATGCGTGGTCTACCACATTCCCTACATTCCGAATCTCAACGTTCCCTACACTCTTCGACAATTCATCCACTGTTTATGATCCTGGGGTTAAAATCAACACTTCCCACGTAAAAAAAAAACGGCAACACCAGCTCGATTCCTTCTTGTCATGAACTATTCCAAAACCCATTAAGTTGCTCTCCAAGTGCGCCTATGCGTATCAGAAGCCGAGTTAACTACCGGCTCCTTGTACATCTCTACTCGGGCCCGGCATCACTATTTTCCAGGGGCAGCGGTACTTGTATTGGATGCAGTATCTAGCCCTGCACTGCATCACAACCACACCGGGGTAGAGTCTGCATCCATACAGTACCAGCATGTCACTCTCGCACCGCAATAAGGAGAGGGGAAGGGGGCCTCCATGGCTCTTCCTCTAGTTGGGTCCTGGCAAACCGTGGACGACATAATTCTGTCCAGATTCCGAACATTTTATATCAATCTCACGTGGCTTTCTGGTTCAAACTAAGATACTCCAGATAGACAAAGTTGATTCTTCCGGGCCAACCATTAAGCGGGAAGCAATGTCGCTTCCCAGTGCGCCCCTGTGGAGGCTGTCCAGACACCATTCCAGTGTTCTGATTTATCCTTATTTATATTAAAGGCCCTGCAAAACTTCGCACAGTGTTAAAAATTCCTCGCATCAACCGTGGGCAACGATTTCTGCTAGGGGAAAGAAGGATCTTTAGCTGTAGCTCAGGTGGTCCAATCTCGCTAAGTATGGCTGACAGTTTAAAGCCTGCCAAAAAAAAAAAAAAAAAAAAAACAAAGAAAGAACGCGATGACGCACTCCTCGATGTATAGTCCAGGATCGCTCTATCGCCTCTTAATCAAAGGATCTATTGACAAGACAAAACACGGAGAGGGGAAACTAGGCGACATTCTCTGGTCTGGTAGCTCTCAACGCTCCCCTAAAGCAAATGCTCCTCCGGCAACACCCCATTACAAAGGCACGCCCGCACTGTTGGGCCCTCATATTAAGTACGACGTCTCTATCATTTTTACAAAAGATGAGCCGATCCTAACCCATAGTGGGGCAGCAAGTATTTCAAATAATGCCAGTTTATCGCCGACTCATAATGACTTTTCCCGTTGAAACCTAACTCAGCCAATGACTGCAATTGTCGGTCGCTAAACCCCATCCTCCAAAACTATGGACAAATCGTCTTCATGCCAAATTACAACACCACATACTTGACGCCGCCCCCTTCACAACTCCAACTTGTGACTCACGCACTAGGTAACTTCCAATACTCTGGCTAGTCCGAATCGCTTAGAATTTTTGCCAACAGCTTCAAATCAAAATTTAATAACGATAGGGCCCTTATATCGATAGTCCGGCCTGGAACTGGATCTTTCCCCAGTTTGGGTATTAGTATGAATGTGGGGCCATGGATTGCTGTTCCCCACCTGAAAAGTTGCCTGGCATTCTAGACTCGTCTAATTATGAACTGCTACTAAGGTTTGGAGTTATAAAAATCAAGCCATAATTTATAAAATTCAGCTCCCAGTCCATCAGGTCTAGGGACTTTTATAACAACTAGCCTTCAAGATGACCTGCTGTACCGCTTGTACTTTTATGGGTTGGCCCAATTGAGCACTTTGCTCCTCGCTCAAGCTCGGCAAATCTAATTCCCTCAGATAATCTTTCTCCTTGTGGGAGAGCTCTTCTTCTCTGCGTATAATTTCTGAAAAAAACACCGAACACTCAAACAATGGCTGTACCATCCTTATGCAGTTTGCCCTGATCGCCCTGGATCCCTGCTACCGTTTTTGTACCTCTCTGCCCCTTCAAGAAGCACACCAACAATTTATCAGGCTGTGTCCCCATGGCAATACCACTGATACCGGTAAATAATCCCGATTACTTAGCTCTTGGTGCAATAGCTCATTTAAATCTGTCTGGAGTTCCTATTCAATGCTTGGGCAGGTGTGCCCCATGAAACGTTCCTGCCTTAGTAACTTGTTTCATAGACTGATGATCTGCTCCGTTTGAATGCTATTCAGTCTATTGGCTTCCTTGCATAGTACCCGCAAATAATATCACCTCTCAATACTAACATTGGGGGCAGTCTCCCAGAGTCCTCGAAAATGGACAGGGTCATCCTGAGGACACCGATGATGTACGATTCAAACTCATTGCTGACATTTTCTGCCTGAAGGACTGGTTGAAAATGTGTATCCTTATACAACTCCAAGGGGAAACGGTCCAGATCTGTGTATTTCTTGGTAACCACCCGCCCCCCAGCGCAAAACAAAAAAACAAAAAAATCCCCCCCTCGCCTGACCCACTGTAGCTCTAACGCAAATTAAGCGGTCAATTTGTCAGAGATCTCGGCATCAGGACCAATTTGTGCATTCCCCAGATGGAGGACAAAACAGACTCCTCTGATATCAAAATAGAATCAATTTGCGCACAATAGAACTGTGGTGCTCCCGCGAGGGGGGGTGGGGTTTTTATCTTGTTTTGGGTTTGGGGGGGGGTTGGTGGTGACTGGTGTTGGTAAAATCCTTTTTCGCAAATGATGGCCAACAGCGCTCCAGCGGTCCAACCCAATAACCAACCTAAACGTCGACAGGGCACCTCAATACTCTGGCCGTCTGAGCTCTTTCTCGTGGCTCACATCCCCTCTGCGACGTATCTAGCTCCACATCAAAACACGCCCATTGAAATCACCCCGCAAACATCACGGGATCTCTGGGACAATTGATCCACCTTAGAGGCAAGGCGGATATACAGGTCTTGATCTAACACATTAGGGCTGTATATATCTCCGGCAGTATAGCAAAGGAAGGATTGTTTATTACTGACACTTATGACTCCAAGGCCCGACACAGGTCACGTGTTTCGGCTATGGGTCTTCTTTCATACATGGGCTGATAGAGCTGGGCCTCCTAAAATACTAGAACATGGATCCTATAAGATAAACGACTAGAAATTAAATAATCTATTTAAATCTGGCTACCAACAAACTGATGACAACAATAGATAGTAAATTCGTAGGAACTGCAATGTCAGGATCAGCTTAATACCTCAATCAATTGTTGAAGCGGGATAGCGCAATATATACTTACTTACAACATAACATGTACAATCATTATAATTAATAATAAATCATCATGCCTCAGTATGCCAGATTACAGCTATGATTGAGCATATATCATCAGCATTTGTCCATAACAGACTGTATATTGAAGTATTGGCTTGCAAAAACGAATACAAAACACATAGCCCACATAAATCTGCATGTCTATATAAACATGTGAAAACCCAATAAATAGCCAACACGGAAGTGATATACTAAACTATGTCAAGAAAGAAAAAAAAAAACGGCCATAAATTATGAGAAGAATAACATGTCATACGCTTTTCCCCAACTAATCTCCCCCTCCTCTCTGCGTCTTCTTCTCTTTCTTCTCCTCTCATCTCTGTCTGCTCGGCCCCCCCCCCCCCTCTCCCTTTTCTCTACTAACATCTATCTAGCTAGTTAACTAAGGTCTAGCCTTGGATGTGTATGGGGGCAGTCCCCCCTCCCCTTTTATCCTGACCCAGAGTGGCTTGAACTTAATGTCCCCCACCCCCCCACCTCGTCCTTAGCCAAATAGTCGCATCCCGCACATATGACCACCTAAAAATGAACTAGTCTAGCGCTAGTACAGTCCGACATCAGCATATGGAGGGCAGGCAATACCATAGTCACATCTGACTAGCAGAGTTTTAAAGAACAATGACAGGTAAACAACACTTTACATTAGTTATACAGTATGTCATATATATCGGGAGTTCACGCAAACAATACTCTTCGCCTCAGGGCGCTTACAAACGCCAAGCCTCGACAAATGATCACGGTTTCTTCTCTTCTGCTCGCTAAAATCGCTGCCCAAATCCCCAATAGAATTCAGGGGCAGCACAGAAATTCAGAAATAAACAATAAGTAAACCGTGATTTATGTCATAATCCGGTTATGCATACTTGTCTAGGTGTTCTCCTGAACTAATACTCTTCCTGGTTTCCGCCAGGATTTACGGACTCAAGTCTGGCAAAGTGGTCAGTGCTTCTCTGGCTCCAAAAGGCGCTGCCTCGATCCTATTATCCTTCAGGGGCAAGGCATGGCAGGCAGGCCATGTCTTAAAAGCTCGCATAATATTCCGCTTCTGAGTATTGAGTCCCCTGATACTTAATCGCATTCACTGTAGTTGCTGAGATTTTTTCATGTCCCCTTAGATCTGTGACACCCGTGTCTCCACACATGATTTCCTCTAGATAATGGCTTGCCGATCCTCCTGGCGCCTCGTATTGATTCGAATGTCCGGTGTGTCCCATCGTGAAATCAACAAATGTAATCTGGCTGGATACTGCACTCGAAAATTTGACTTTTAGCTTCTACTAGTTTTTTGGACAGAGGGGCAGTCATATGTTCTTTCATCCGTTGGCTCAGCGTCTACAGATTTAATCCTGATTCTAAGTGCGCATCTTGATGTTATCATTGGCAGTATGACCCCTTTCTGTCTAGCTGCTCCTTCAATACGGCCTCTTTCTATGTAAAACTGAAGGAACTTGGCAAGCTACACTCTCGGGCCTCTGGTCGCGCGCGTCTGTTTGCTTCTCCCGCAGCGAGCACGTTGCAATAGCCAATTACTCATGGGGGGGTTGTTTTTGAGCTGATTTTGACTTGTTCTCTCTAAAATGCCCTCTAATAGTGTGATAGGGATGAACCTGTGTAGATGAGATGGCATGGGAAAGAGAAAGGTGAGGAATGTATCTTGTAAAGACAGATGTAAACAAGGTTTCGCCATATAAACCACAAGCGCACTCAGGAGCATGCAGTATTCTAGAGCTAAGCCGCTGCCCAAGCAGTGACGTAAGAGCTATGTTGAGCCCTAATCAGCTGCTCCCGTGTGGCAGAGAGGAGGGTGTGGCTGAAAAGAAGCCACCATTTTAAAACTGCTTCAGATTCTTGAGGAAGAGTGCAAGCGAGAGTTCAGGAGGAGAAAGGAAGCGCACGGGAAAAGGGAGCACGAGGAGCGTCAAGGAGTGGAGAAGGAAGGACAGCTAATTCTTCCTCTCATAAAGCAGTGGAACCAAGGTTGGAACCCTGTCCTAAAGCACGGCCAGAGAAAAGAAACTGGATGGCGGCTTTGTTCGCACGCGGTTAACCAGCTCAGAGAGCCAAGCCAAGTAAGAGTAGGTGGGGGAAGACAAGTTTGGACTGACAGTTCCTAACAGAGGCTTTTTCTGAAGATTTGGTCAGAGAGCTGAGGAAAAGCGGCTGATAGTGCTGTTGCTAGCCTGCAAAGGCAGTGGAGAGGGCAGCTTCCAGGCAGGAACAGGAACAGTTCAAGTAAGTGCCATAGAATGCAGGCTATTAGAGGCTGTTGCTAAGGCTATTCTATGAGAGAGAAACTCCTTCGTTAAACTATGCTGTGTCAGAGCAGAAAGATACACTTTGTAGGAAGGCTGAAAGTAGATTTCTGTGCAGTAGTGTTAAAATTTAAACCTTCTGATGATAAGCTCGCCAGGATAGATGACTCAAGTTAAGCTGTTGAAGAAATGTCAGATAGAAACGTATGAAAGCGCGCTTTGTGATAGTGACGTAAGGGCAGACATGGCAAGGATGCCTGCATTCTTGTATACAACCATAACTAAAGCCTGTGTCTTAGGTCTCAGGCCATGAGAAGTTTTTTGTGTTTAACCTGGTCTTTTGGTCAAGTACAAAAATCCTGAGTGAGAAAGAAAACTCTTGC